>RJWM01013455.1:0-53049 GCA_004363535.1 Dasyprocta punctata
CCATGCCATGCTAAAAGGCTAATGGCATCCAGTAGACAATGGAGAAATCAAGACGGACTTTAAAAAGAGAAAATGATCAGAGTTCTATTTGGGAATCATGAGAAAGATGAGAATGGGTTCACCCACTCCCCAGATGGGTAAAGCCTAGACCATTTAGATTGCACATCCAGCAAGCACAAACGAGAAGCCTAAGAATGCAATGTACTCAGTGATAAATATTTAGTGTCTGGCCTGGCAGAGGGCCCTATACCCAGCTCCAGACACTCTGGCTGTCTTGCTCAAGGAGGTATTCACCATAATTCATTGATTGCTGAATATTTTGAATATCAACCTCACATTCAGGCCATGCCTAGAATACTCCATTAAACTATTAAGCCTCTACTATAATACACAGCTACAACAACAAAGCATAGATATTCAATATTCTTTCATTATCCCCAATCTATTTCTCCAAATTCTCTCTTCAGATTTCTAGTTATTTCTGCTTGACTTACAATGTTCTACCTTTAATCTTTTTGTTGTTGATGGGGGTGTTTGTTTGCAGTACTGGGGATTGAACTCAGAGCCTTTGTACTGAGCTGTATCCTCAGCACTTTTTAGAGTTTTGTTTTGGTTTTGGTTTTTTTTGTTGCTGTTGTTTTGTTTTGTTTTGTTTTGTTTTATTTTTGAGACAGGGAGTCTCACTTTATCAGTAAATTGCCCAGTTGGGCTTAAACTTAAGATCCTCCTGACTCAGCCTCCAATTGTGCTAGGATTATACGGGTAAGCCAGCACATCTGGCTTCCATCCTCAGTGTCTCAGGGCTTGATCTTTTGTTTCTCCCTTTAACCAATTACCTTAATTCTCTCTGCTATTTCATAATCTTCAGCTATCTAGAGTAAAGACTTCTCTAACCATAGCCCTAGTGTCTTCTCATTCCCAAAATACTAAACCTAAAGAAAGACACAATAGGCAGAGTCTCATTGTGGCTATGAAGTCTTTAAAAAATAACTGGGAAAACAAGTTAACAAGTTAATGTAATACTCAGTTCAACTCAGGTATGGTGGTGTATGCCTGCAATTCCAGCACTTGGGAGGCTGAGGCAAGAGGATCACTAAGCATTGGAGGTCAGCCTAAGCTACATAGTGAGTTCAAGGCTAGCCTGAGCTACACAGCAAGACCATATCAAAAAAAAAAAAAAAAAGTTCAATTGAAACATAAAGTCTTCAGAAATCTGTATCAAAAACTAAAAGTGTTGGTTTTTCAGATGAGCTATGCTACACATAAAATTTGACATTACAATAGTTGGTTCACAATCTTATATCCTGCAGCCACAACAAGCAAACTCCTATACATTTTTAAAAATTTTACCTTCTTCACATTCAGGAGAACCTGATGTTTGAAACAACTTGAAGTTATATTCTACAGTCCTGGGACTATCTTTTATTAGATTTTATCTCTCAACAGTCAAACTTTTCAAACTTCTTTGATGGAATAGCTTCTGAGTGGCCCCTCAAAGACCTGATGAGATAGTCCATTGTATAGCTAGGTGTGTACTATAAAATTTCCAGCTCAAAAGAAACTTCCCAGACATCTATGCCAGACCATGAGGACTTTTGATCTACAACCCTCCAATTCCAAAAATAACTTTAAGGATCTGGATTTTTCTAGAGGCAAAAAGTTCAACCAGGACTGGCTGCAGTGCTTTCTCCAGCCAAAAATTATCCCTAGAAACATGTGAGACCCTTCAGTGAATTGATTGATTCTGCCTTCTTGTGTTCTAATCAATGTTCTTATACGTTTGTCTCACGTCTGACTAAATCAAAATCTTAGTAGCACTGGCCTAGAACATTTGGAATCCGTCAGGAATCTTGAAGTCAGCTTTTCCACTAAGGTATCCTCAGAAGTAGGTAGGAAGCCAGACCATAGGCCCCTGAGTTAAATTAAGGTGGGGGGAAGGGATAATTTACCTGACTGCAAAATATCAGTACCAGACTATGGCCTTCCTAATGTTTTGGTTTATTCCTATAAGTTCAATGAAAGTAACCAGACATTTGAGTGTGCCTAGGGGCATGGTATTTAATGTGCCACTTTTTTTCAGGTCTTGGACCCATGGTCCTTTGCTAAAATTTTGGCTCCCATAATACTTCATAGCAATTCCCTTATTAATCTCTCCAACAAAAGAGTGCTCCTATTGTCAGGTATGCCCTATTCATCAGTCCTTAGACTAGCCCTCCTTTTTCTCCTTTTCCAGAGCAACATAACCTATTAACATTGGCATGCCTCTGAACACTGATTGGTCGAATACTGAATAATGCTTTCTTGTAGCTGCCCATCCCTGAAGTTCTAACCTGGCATTGGTGCATCCCATGTGGGGCAGGGAACTTTGGAGCTGCCAGGCAGGGGGCCCATGGGGAATTCAGAAAAGTACTCTTCATCCTTGAGAGAAAGTATTTTTGGTGGACATTTAAGTTTAAGGACAGAGAGGTTGAAATGTGCCTTTTAGGGTTTCATGGGTCACATTTCCTAACTGTTAGTGCCCAACTGAGGCTGTACTGTATCCATCAAAGAATTTTCAAATATCAGCTAAATGTTGGAATTCAATAACCCTCTTTTTTTAAAAATCAGATCATTAAACTGATGCCAAAGAGAAGAGGTCGCTTGGAAATAAAATTCATACAGAGTTACTGCAACAGAATGAAGATTTAAATCTGAATCCACCGTTTTTGTTGTAAGATGTTACTGCTTTGTGAAGAATCTTAATTTGGATAGAATTAGATTTAATTCAACACCAGCTTTATGAGTTTATTTTTAGTTTGGACTGACTCTCCTCAATACGTCAAGTATGATTGAAATTTGCTGACAGTAATGATCCCTAAGCAAGTACACGTCTGTTGTTTGATTCAACTATCCCAAAGTCAGTCAAATATGCATACTAAAGGAAAAACTAAAGACTTTACATTTGCAAATTTTCTCTGTGGAAGCAGCCTGCTGTTAACTCAGCCTGGAATACCCTCTATATCCCCACATCTATTTTCTGCTTTTGGCAATCCTTCATAACCTAGTTCAAATCTCATTTCCATTGAGAAATGCTTATTAATTTTAGGGTCTCCCCTTTTCCCTAGCTCCCTCATACATTTGCACTGCTGTGGCATATCACTGTGTCTTAGCCCCTAGGTCCATGATGTCTATAGTTTGCTATTTATGTGTTTGTCAATTTCTCCTTAAGTTTTAAATTCTTAGATGACAAGGATACTTACTCTTCCGTTTCCCCAATGATTTTGGTTGTGCAGAAAATTTGTTTAAAAACAATATACAAACATACAATAATCATACAGATTTTAAATCAGGTGAGAAAAAAACCTAATTCATACTGGTAAATATAATAGCATCAAACAAATATAATAATCCATTGTGGAGTTTTTGGAATCCTGCCTACTTGAAGAAGGTATGCAGATCTGTAAACCTAGCTTTTACCTTGTAAGGATAATCACATGACCATATAGAAATAAAGCAGAAATGTGGGATTCGTTCTTTGCTTCTTCTCCCTCACTCCTACATTCGATCAACAAGACTTATCAATTTTATCTACTAAATGTACCCATACTCCACTAGTAATGATTCTCAAACCTTGACAAACAAAAGAATCATCTGGAAAGCTTGTTGAAACACATTATTGAGCTCCATCTCTAGTTTCTAATTCACAAGGTCTGGGGTAGGGTCAAGAATTTACACTTCAAACAAGTACCCAAGTGATACTGATGCTGATGTTCAGAGATCACACAATGGAAAACAAAACACTGCTTTAACCCATTCCTTCCTCTACCCTCCATGCTTTAGAAAGAGTTCACAATTTCTACAAAAGGAAGAGTCCTTGGATTGTGACATAGGAAGATGACTCGAGTGATACATGAGAACAGCTAGATTTGTTCCTGATCTTGAATGGTTTCCCTTGTGACAATGGTCTTCTCAAAGTTTCGAAATGATCACTAGCACTCAGAAGTGAGTCCTAAAGCATTTGTGGAGTAGTCTAAAGAGCCTCTAAATATGAACCAGCAAATGAGGTCATGGTCATGCAAGGAGTCAGAAGTAGAGGAGGGGAGGAATGAAAGCTATAATCACTGTCAAGAGGGTGTTTTCTGTAGAAAAGTGAATGGAGCTATTGTACACAAACTCAGTGGTTGCCAAGCATGTGGCCCAATTAATTTGCCTGTATGAGCATGGCACGGAAGGATCTCTTTAGAGAACTTGATCCACATAAGTTTGTGTTTAGGCCAAGCCTGGACATTTTGAACCTAAGAGTTTTTGTAAGTTTCCATTTTCTGAACATAGAATATAAGGAAGCTGGAAAGATCACAAAAGTAAAACACCATCCCTAGAAGTAATAAGCAACTGCAAGTGGTAGAAGACCAATACAGTGGTCTATCATGGTTAAAACAGCGACAATAAGAAGGATCACATGGTACATGATTTAAATCTAGGGTTTAGTGTCTCAGAAAAGTTGGGGTTTGAGATCATGTACACTTTGATCTCCTTAGTCTATCATTGACTCTACCTATATTTCAAGTATGTGTAGAAGTTCAAAGAGTTGTATTGGTCAGCAGAGTCTAGAATCTTAAAGGAATGGAAGACCTGCTTCAATGCTAGAATGGATATATGATTAGGTATTTTGCTCTCAGAGAAAACACCATTCACTCTGTAACATGGAAATGAAGATGATTTAATATCTTTCAAATTTCTGAGTTGCATAAGAAAACCATTCAGGTGCCTGTCTTGAGCCAGAAGAATCAAGGCTGAAAAACAAGAGGGCAGTGACTGCCACCTGCCTCCAGGAAAGCAACACTATCCATCCTTGAGCACCACACAGGAAGAGAAACTAGAAGATTGCTGCCAATTGTCCATGACAGTCACATGAGTCGCAAAGCCCTGGCTAGGCACACCTGGAGTAAGAGTAACCCACAAGAAGCTGATCCACAACACAGGGTCTGCAGATCAGACAGGCTGTTATAGATGAGGCTGGTGTATCTTAAAATGGGCATAACTAGAAACAGACTGGATAGTGTGGTTAACTTCTTACTGGGGTAAAAGGTGAAATATGGTGCTGTGAGAGCTGCATCCCATTTTAGGTGCTACTGATTTAGAGGAAAGGAGTGAAGCAGACTTCTGTGGCTACAGTGATTCCTACCTTCAAAATTCTAATTCTGGCAGACCTCTAATGTTCCATGAAACACTGCGCTATACAGTATTCATTTAAACTAAGCTCTCTAAACCTGCAGGAACAGGGAAAATACCTGAAAGGCTTGAAATCCTAAGGGAGAAACCAGAAAGTCACAGGTGTTTACAGACTGGGCTCCACTAATTTAACAAATGATAACTGCACAAAATTACCAAAGACGTCAAAGGTTTCGTAAACACATTTACATTCTGTACTTCTCACCATGAGGAGGGATTGCAGAGGAAAATGATTTGGAATGGGACAGGTGAAATTATAAAAGTTACAGTTATAAAATGTTTGTTTTCAGGCATGAGAAATGTTAGCACTGAAAAAAAAGAAATGTTAGTGCTGAAAGTTAACACAACAAACAAATCACAACAGATTTTATTGACTTATAAGTAAGGCTTTGAACCAGGTGCTATGGATTCATGACTTATAGCTTTCTCTTTTACAAACTGTAAATTATAATCTACCATTAAAATATTTTAGATCTTTTTAACAGTTTTAATATAATAATTATTACATGATTGGTAAATTTCTTCTAAAATTATTGCCTATTTTGCTTTAGACACATTCAAACCTACCCATAAACTACAACTACATAACAAAAATGTCTTTTTTTTAAAAAAAGTCTGATATTAGTGACAGCAAAACTATAATAAATGAGTTTCTGAGCAATGTAGCAAACAGCACTCAAAAAACACATGCTCCTTTATTATACATTAAGTTGAATTGCCTCATTTAACGAATTCAGTCCAAGCACTTAATAGAATGCAAATTCATACAAATACCCATGAGTGAAATCTGCTGAGGTAAATGCCTCTGGATCTCTCTTGGTTGCCACTGACACTTCTTTCAACGAAAAGACTACAGCACAATAGTATATCTAGAATTTACCTTCTTTACTAAAAACACAGATTTGTATTAGTTTTATACATTAAATATTTAATGCAGAAATTAAGAAAAAATACAAGTGCTTCAAGGATTCTAGACTGAATTCTGGAGCTGTTCTGGTTCAAGAGTCTAATTGACTTGCTATTGTAATAAAGCTACTAAGCACAATTACCTGCTAAAATTAATTTTTAAAAATTCAATATTCATGAAGCTAGAATAGCTTTGTGGTTTTTCTCTGTGAATAAAATTATTCTAATTTTCTAACATCCATTTTGCATTAATAAGGGGTTCTACTTACCAAATATAATGCAGAAATTCTTAGAAAAGACAAATCATAGCTCAGGAATAAATAAATGCCCCTATTAAGGCAAAGACTTCACAGGAGAGAAGGGAGCTAAATGGAAACTCTTGAGTTTAAAAAAAAAAGAGCTCTAAGAATCAAGCTATCCCAGTCAGAGATTTTGCAATTTCACTGAGATTGATTAGAAATCATTTTAAGGGGGAATTAAGACTTAACCTATTTTCCTAAAAAAAATAGTAAAACATTTTCCAATTATATTTTTATTTGAATTAATAAGCCACAATGCATATTAGTCTTTTTTAATAGTCCTTATTTATAATAGTTTTAAATAATTTTCTTTTTACTATGAAATAAGTATTATTTCCATTTTATAGATGAGGTTATTAAGGTAGAGAAAGATGAAGTGACTTGGCGCGCCAGAATGGAGTGAAAACAAAAATGGGATTAAGAGACAAAAGATCAATGTTTAAATATGGCCGGGCCAGCTCCTAAAACTGAACAAGCTTCTTTGACCCCCCCCCGACCTGTTTTTTCATCTGTAAAATAGAAATAATACCAGCTATCTCTCAAATGGTTGAGGTTAGGTATAAGCAAGGTATCTAAGAGAATGCTTTAGTTAGCCATTCAACAAACAAGGGCCCTCCCACCAATCCAGAATCTCGTTTTCTCATCTGGTATGATGAATATATAATCAATCCATAAGGCTATTGTGAGGGGAAAAGAGATAACAATGCATGCAGGGTGCCTGGCAAGCACAAGGCTCAATTCATCTGCTCTCTCTCTCCCTCCCCCCAGGTGCCAAAATTACTAAGTGGTGAAGCCACAACCAAATCCAAATACTGGTTGCATTATAGAACAGACTCTGTGTACACATTTCATTAAGTAACTTATATAAAAATTAACTTAACCTACCTGCTGAATCAGTTATTTTAATGTATCCCCAATAAAATTAAATTCACTTCTACAGTAGCTCTACCTTTCAGTAATCACAAAAAAAGTCATAAGTATTTCCCACTTTAAAAATATACTTTTTTCAATATATTTCTAATGGAAATTCTGTAATATATATATTCTTAATAATTTATAAACTTTTGTAACATGAAAGATGACTAAAAATATATTCCTTGGGATATTGCAAGCCTAGGCATTTAAATGATTCCATTCAGTCTGAGTTCAAAAATTATCAAGCAGTCTTTTCATTTTTAATTTTTTTCTATTTTCTCCCAAATAATAAAATAATAAAGGTAGTAAATGTGATTTTAAAAAAAAGGATACGCATACATAAAACAGATGAGTGAAAAATAGGGACCAGATCTGCATTTATGAAGCAATGACCTTCAAAACTGGCAGAGAGCTGTGAACAACGTTCTTCACAGGGGAGCAATTATACTACAACCCTCCTATGTATACTTTCATTTTTCATGGTCTAAATACAACTGCATATCAGAAAGAATGAAAGGATGATTTGGTAACTGTGGCAACCATTACTGAGAAGATATAACGGATTTTGATTACCTTAATAATCATATCCTAAATGCCAGATCAGTATATCTGCTGCAGCATGAAAGGCTAGACCAATACAGTACTTTCACAGACCTGCCTACAACTAAAATTTACCAAATGTGGCTATCATCATTCCAACCCAGGGACACATTTCAAAATCTGTTAATACCCTAAATGGGTCTCTATCTCAAAAGTCATGAAAATCTTTGTAAAATAAACACCTTACCTAAACAGAAACATAAACCATACAACACTTCAAGGAAAAAGTTCAAATCATTACCACAAAATGTAAAAACTACGATACTGCAATTCTTAAAATGATGGAAATATTACTGAACCTAATAAGTAGCTCACCGAACCTTTCTATTCTAATTTAAAAGACTATACCCAGTATTTGACAAGTGCACACATGCGCGCACGCGCACATACACGCACACACAACTACAGAAATGCACAGGAGGAAAAGTTAAGAAAAGCTCAATTTCCAAATGCTCAAAAAAGTCTTATGTAAAGAATACTCATTTCATAATAAATAATGTTGTTTTTCTAACAACGGTGAAAACTAAAGTATCTCAAATAGTGGTGCCTAAGAATAACATTACATGTATTTTAGAATCTCTGTGGTTCTTTAGATTCTTAGCAAAAATCACAACGCACAATTGTCTAAATCATGGATCTTACTACTGTGTGGCCATATTACATTATGCTTAAATATTTTATAACATTAAATTGTAATAATGTAAAATAAGAGCAGCAGGAAAATAAACACAACCATAGTAGGGTATAGCTAGCATATATCCAGTGAATCCTGCTTAACTTACTCTTTTTCTCAATAGCAATTGAAAAAATTACCATGACATTACACTCAACCAACCTCATAGGTTCTACTAATGGGAAAAATAACTGAATGCCTTGTTGTAATGCCTTAAAACCACAAGGTTATCAGTCATGTCCAGTGGAATGGTAAATTTATTTGTACAGTATTCTAAATCCTGGCAAAAGTTAATGACTTGCTCCAGAATCTTTTTCACCACATACCCCCAAAGTATCCTTAAGACTAATGAAGTTCGAATCTCACACTACCTTTGACAGGCTATTCTGTAAGTGCTTCAAATTTTAAGACAAAAGAATAGTCTTTAAAAGCACTTGACAATGTACTCAAATAGCACAGATGTCAACTCCGTGTAGTCTCCTCCTCCACCAAAACAAAAATTTACAGGGCGCAATGATACAATAGAAACAAAAAGTAGCATGTCACCCATTCAGTAAAGGAATAATACATAACATCTTTCTATCACACTCAACTACAAAAATCCTTTCATTTGATGGCTAGCCTCTTTATGACAGTTCAATCTATATTAAAGTGGCCTTTAAAAGATATTTTGTGCTCTTTCTCAATCTCCATGGATTTCTGGAAGCAGTTAGCACTTAACCCGAGAGCCGTTTTGTTGGGGTTTTTTGTGGGGGGGAGGATGGGGGGTAGGCTGAACTGAGCAGAGTCAGCAGAACAGCTGCTGTCTTACACTACCCAGCGCCTTTCTCGCACACGCTGTTTTCCGTTACTGAGCACTGTCAGCAAAAATAAATAAATAAACAAACGCGGGTGGGGGGCGAGGATAGGACCCGGAATGGCAGTTTTTGTCTATTAGAGCTAAGCTGAGAAGCTTCCTCCGGTTCCTTGACGCAAAAGCAAGGAAGGGATCAGGTGAGATCCCTCCGGGTACAGTTCAATTTGCTTTTCCACAAAGAGCAGCGAGCCTAAGATGCTCCTCCTGGCTGGTGGACTCGGCACGGGAGCTCGGTCCCTGTTTCCAATCTCCGACTTTGTGACTGTACTCCCAGGGAGGACTACTACTCCTGACCTGCCGCCCAGAAGCCGTGCAAGGAGTCCGAGCAAAGGTTATAAAAACCATTTCAAAAATACCAGGTCCTGAAAGAAAAGCTGGGCAGCGCGATCGCATTGTTGGCGTTTGGGTAAGTATCCATCCTTCCTGACCACTGTCAGCTCCCAGATCGCTGGGACTTGTTGCCTCACGCCCCCCAGAAATGGTCCACGAGACACAACTCGGGTACACAAAGGCGGGAGCCCGGCGGGTTGGACCCCTTGATAGGCCACTGTGCATGGGCTGCGCGAGTGCTCTACCTTGCGAGAGCTCTGACTCACAACTGCCCGGGGAGGAATCATGACATAAACCTTCGTCCTCCCAGCCGGGGAGACAGGGAAGAGACGCGTGGCCGCGCCCCGACGGGGCGGCTCTGGAAGAAGCCGCGGGCGCGCGCCCACCGGCGGGCCGGGGCCGGGGCCGGAGCGCGCGAGCCCCGCCGGCGAGGCCGTGCTCGGGTTGCTGACCTGGATGGTGCAGGTGTACTCGCTGTCGTCCAGCAGCCGTACGGTGCAGCTGTACTCCCGCTCCAGGCTCCTGCTGCTGCCGCTCATCAGCCTGCTCAGCATCTTCCCGCCCGCTCGCCCGGCCCCGCGAACGACGCGGCGGCGCTGCGGACCCGGACGGGCGCCCTCAGCCCGGCAGCCCCGCGCTGGCCTGGGGTGCCTGCACCATCACCCCGGCCCGTCGCCGCCACTGCCTGCTGCCGGCCCCGCTGCTCCTCTGTCCCCTCCACCTCCTTCTTCAGGGGGCCGCCGCCTTCCTCCAGCCCGGAGCTGGCGCCGAGCTCTCCAGCTCGCCCGCTCTCCCTCGCTTTCGCTCTCCAGCCCCGCGCCCCGCAGCTCCGGTCCGGCTCGTAGGGCGGGGCCTCGACCCAAAGAGGCCAATAGAGAGCAGCGCGGCGGAACTGAGTGGCAAACAGAAAAACAAATAGAGATCGGGGTTGGGATGATGGGCGTTCTGGGGAAGCAATCAGGGGAAACAGTCCCAACTGAGGCGAGTCGGACCAGCCCTCCAGCATCCCAAACCCTCGGCTGCTCGCGGTTTTCCCTCCCCGCCGCAGGTGTGAGTAACCTACTGGATCCTGTCTGCTCCCCCGAATAGGTCTCAGCTGTTCCAGGAGCCAAATCCCGCACCCCGCGCCGCCGTGGTTGCCGCCTTCTGGCAACCGAGCGAGGAAGCAGCGGGGCGCGGGAGCGCAATCCCTGCACCTGCAGAGCGCGGGCGCCTCCGCTGCGGGTTCGCTGGCCGCCCTGTTAGAGGTGTCCTCGAGTCGCCTTGAGTCGCTGCTGGAATCTCAGAGGGAAGATCATCAGCACGGGTTTGCCGCTAGGAAACCTGCGCTTAAATGTTCTTTCCTCCTTCCTTCGATTTTCAGAAGACAAGGAGACTGAAGTTGTGCTCCTTCAGCTGCTCTGGAGCAGAGGAATCGATGGATCCTTGCACCTTTAGAACTAAAATTATTACGTCTTCAAGACTTCCTCCACAAAACAGTACACTATGCCCTGAGGCATATATCACAAAGAAGATAAATGCCTCCTTTTCTCTGTGCCCCCACCATTTAAAAACTTCAAGTTCTTTACCAAAATTTCACTATGCAACGTGATTTAAAGATTTTAATAGAGGGAAATATTATAAATTGGGCTGAGCGCCCAGCTTCTAAGTAGTGGAGTGCTTGCCAACCATATTCAAGGCCCTGGGTTTAATACCCAGAACTGGAGGGGAAAAGAAAGCTATTCCAATGCCAAACACTAGTGCTATAATAAATATATTTATTTTTAAAAATGAAATATGCATAATTTTCTATTACTTTTGTTTATACTGGTTTTGTTGTGTAAGTATAACATACAAAAAAGTTAAAACCTACATTAGGCTGCAAAAAAAATACCTATTCTTGTTCATGGTGGTGGTTTGTTTTTTGGATTTTGTGTTAGTGCTATTATCCACAGCCCCCAACATTTAAAATACAATTTTTCACTAATACATTTAGACACCAATATTTCTCCCAAATTTTTGCATATTCCCCCCGCCATTCCTCTCTCCCTCTACCTGTCTCCCTCTCCCTCTCTGCTTCCTTCAGGTACTGTATAACCCTAATAACCTGGACTGCTCTTCTTATGCATTGCCTTCTTTATGGTATTTTATAGCCGTGGGAAAAGGTTCCTACAATTCCTGACAGAATCAGTTGCAAGACTAGAACCAGTGAGTCAAGTGTTCTAGGCATAAAACTAAGGATGATCTCTACTTTATAGACCCAAACTGCTAAAGCAGTATGATATCTACAACATAAAAGGTATTCTATAAATGTTGAATGGAAATAAATGAAATTAATAGACATTCTACAGCATCTATATCCTAAGGGACGCTCTGTAAAGAAACTAGTCTTGGAGACAAGTAAAATTACCATACCAAAATAATAATCTGTAAAGTTCAGTTTTGTTGTGTATCTGAAAAAAGATAATGAAAGATTTCAGACAGAAAGAATTTTTGTTGAAGATGAAAGTTGCTCTTTATTATAAAATCTACAGAAGCAAGAAAAATTATCCAAGAAGCGAGAGGAAGCCTATTAGTGTGATGATAGGGAGGTGTCTTTAACAGACTATGCAAATAAGCAGCTGTTAGAATAAAAAGGCAAAAGCACCATGAATCCAGAAGAGCTCTAAGGAACTGAATACCATCTTTCTCCAAAGTATGGCCATGGATGCAATCAATAGGGATAAGACTGTAGCTGCTATGCCCATGTGTTAAATAGCATCCCAGTCGAGTCTAAGAAAATTATGTGTACTTGGAAGCTCACCTTATCAAAAAACCAGTTAGATATTCATTGTGTTACTGCATAATATCCAGCTATAAACATTCCCTTCTGCTCTGATATAAGAGCACTTTGTGATGAAAACAGATGGAAAAATAATTAAAGAAATGCAAGAATCTAAATGTATGCCTCTAAAACAAGGCTCACAAGCAGAAACCTAAGGGAAACTAGGGAGAAAGGACTCGCATAAAGAACAGCTGGGGAATACTTTGCCTTTGTTTTTCCTCTGGTCTGTGGAGCAAGATGCTTGGGATTGAAAGGGTTTATTCAATACAAGGCCTTACGTACCCTTAAGAACTAGAATATCAGAGCTTTCAGGTGTCTAGAGGTATATTTAAAATAAAACTGCAAATTACAATGACTCTGAACCCTGATCTTCTAAATTATTAGGCTATCAACCTCCTTCTCTATATGGAAACAGTCCTGAGGAATGATACTGTCTCCCACATATACCTGAAATAACTGAACTCCTGCCTCTGCTTTAGATGTCCTATACCATCCTGTACTTGGACTCTGATATCTCTCCAGACAATGCAAGCTTCACCATCATCTTGGATTTGGGCAGGAAGAAGTACTGACTTGTCTTCACCAGAATATCACAAAATAGTTCCTTCCCATCAAAGACACTCTGTTATGGTTTAGATCTAAACTATCCCCCAGTCTCATGTGTTTGGAATGTGATTGGATAGTAAGGATGCTATATTCATCAGTGGGATTCATCCATTAATGAGTTCAGTAATTGAATGTACTATTAGGAGGTTGGGCCTAGTTACAGGTGGATCCCTGGGGGATTGACATTGAAGGGTGTATTCTTGTCCTTGGCTCCTTCTTTTTCTTCTTCCTGAATGCCATGACAATGATCAGCTTTCCTCTGCCACATCCTTCTACCATGTTGTTTTGGCTTTGGATCTATCCATCCATGGACTAAATCCACTGAAACTTTGAGACAAAACCTCTCCTTCTTTAAATTGTAGATATGGGGTATTTTGTTCAAGTGACTGAAAAGCTGAATAAGCAGACAATTGTACCAAGAGTGGGGTTGTTGCTATGACACTACCTGACATGTGGTTTAGAAACCTTTGGAACTAGTTTGCAGGAGGCACTTGGAAAGGTTTGGAGATGTAGGCCAGAGAAGCCCTAGAATGTTGTGAGTAGTACTTTATGTGTGATACTGGTAATTTCACAGAAGACCAGAATGCTGATAGGAATCTGGACAGTGAAGACCAGCCTCAGGAGTTTTCAACTGGGAATAAGGTCTCAATTAGAAATTGGACTAAATCCATGTATGTTACACTCTAGCATTTTGTTAAGAATTGTCTACATTTTGCTGATGCCCTGAGACTTTACAGGAGACTAATTAAGGGCAGTGACCTAATAAATCTTATGGAGGAAATTTCAAAGCATCCCAACATGTAGGTTGTGACATGGATACTGCTGGCTGTTTTCAGTCAGATTAACAATGAGAATCAGAAGTGAAAAACAGAGTCACATGATACAAACCTTGGCCAGAAAGGAAAGTACCTGTAAAGTTGAGACAAAGGAGAATATCCTTGCTCAAAAGATTAGCATTTTTAAAAAGCCAAGTTCTTTGCACCAGGACAATAATACGGTTTGAAAACATCTCTGGAATTGGCAAGACCCTATCCTTTGCAGGCTCAAAGATGTAAACTGTAAAAATTTCATTTGAGGAGACAGTCCTTTGAGTCCTGCTCAAAAAAACCACCTAGGGAATTGGTTTCCTGGGATTCATTTCATGTTACTCAGAAATCCAGGCATTCAGATGCTTCTACAGCTATGATCCAAAGGGGTCAGGCTATTGCTCAAATTGGCAGAAGATCTTAACAACATCCACATGGTGCTGGTTTTTCAGGAATGAAAAATACAAGAGTTGGGCCAGGGATATAGCTCAGTGGCACAGCACTTGCCTGGCAATCTCAAGGTCCTGAGTTCAATATCTGGTACCAAAAACAAAACAAAATAAAACCAAAAAAATGCAAGAGTTATGGAGTCATAGAGGCTTATGCCCAGATTGCAAAGGAAGGCATGGAAAGTCATGCAAAGAACCCCTGACAGAACAATGCATGAAGCTACGAGAGTGAAGCTGAAAGGATGGTGGAGACCCCAGAAATTTGCAGGTGCCAGGAATGTGGGAGTAATTCTACTGAGTAAAAGTGTGGTCAGTAAGCAGAGTCAAACAAAGAGGCAATGTAGGCTGTAACCTTCAAGGTCATGTGGGGGGGCAGTGCCCATGCCATTTGAAATTAATATCTCACAAAAACCTTCCCTGGGTGCTGGACATAGAGCTACAGGATTTAATATTTGCTTTGCTGGGTTTCTCGCTTGCTTTGGTCCCATTCCTTTGAGTTTCAGTTTTCCTTTGGTCCCATTCCTTGCTATTCTATTGTTCTTCTTTTGGAAGGGGAATGCTTATCCCATACTATGGTATGTTGGAAGTATTTAACTTTGCTTTTAGTTTTTACAGAACCTCTCAGCCAAGAATTGTCTGGAGTCTCAGAGGAGATTTTAGACTTGGATTTTTCAGCAATTTTGGAACTGTTAAGACTTGACAGCTCTCACAGATGGACTAAATGCATTTTGCATAATAAGATGGATATGAGTCTCTTGGTGGCCAGGGGCAGAATGTTACAGTTGAGACCTATGAAGTGCTGTACTCAATAGTGGAACCACTGATGAGTTCAAGCTAAATGTGCTATTAGGAGATAGGGCCTGGTTAGAAGGGGGTCACTCAGGGTGTGACATTGAAGGGCGTGTTCTTGTCCTCAGCTCCTCCTTTCTCTCCTGCTTGGCTGCTATGACAGTGAACAACTTTCCTCCACCACATCCTTTTTTTTTTATCAATTAAGATGTTTAACTGTACTTTTCCTTATTAGTACATGTTTGTAGCCCAAAATGTTTACACTCCTTGTGTGGAGTTAGTGCATGTACCTAACACATCTTAATTCCTTTTTTAATCCCCCTTTTTTCCCCTCTCACCCTCTCCATCTCTTGATCTTCTTCCAACTTGAGAAAGATCTATCTCCCTATTTCCTATTATCTATCTTTTATTTTGCTTTTTATTTGTAATTTGGGTCTCCTTTATAAGAGAAACCATGAGATATTTAAGCTTCAGTGTCTGATTTATTTCACTCAACATTATTATCTCAAGGTACATCCATTTGCTGACAAATGACTCAAGTTTACTTTTTTATGACAGAGTAGTACTCCATTATTTATAAATGCCATATTTTCTTTATCTATTCATCTGCTGATAGACATATAAGCTGCTTCCAATATTTAGCTATTATGATTTGTGCTGCTATAATTTGGATATTTAAGGTGTTTCTTCCCTGGAGCCAGCCAGTCATGGACTAAACTCACTGAAACTATGAGCCAAAATAAATCTAACCTTCTTTAAACTGCAAATGTTGTATATTTGTTCTAGCAGTGGGAAGGCTAATATACTCACCCTAGCACAGCTAAGTCTAGGCTATAATTTCTAAGAATGTTTATAAAGGAAAAATTATCCAAAGTATAACATGCAATCATGATATGGCTACACTTAATGTCCTCATGAACTAGATACATCCCTGCCTACTGTCAAGCTCACAGCCTGTTCCATGTACCTAGAGACAGTTTCCCCTCTCCAGCAAGAGTCCTCCTGACCATGCCATAGGCATTCTGGCCCACACACTGTGAACCTCAGAGAAGAAAAGAATTCTCTTCACCCAGGTTAGGGTCTATTTTCAAAATCCTATTTTCTATCCTAGGTGATACCCTTCCTAGCATGACTAACCATGGAAATAGCAACTCTTTTAGAGGAAAACTCACTCTCCATACCCAGGAGTGTGACCTTAATCTCTGATCCAAGGATACTATCAAATTTTAAAATATAATCCAACATCAGCATTTTTTTTCCAACAAAGACTGAGTTATTCAGTCTCTATGCATGGGTTTGAGAAGAGACTTATGAAGGCCAGGCCAACCTCTTTGCATAATTGTTTCTCTAGTAAGCAGTAAGAACCATATCTGTCCTCACATTCTCAAATCCTTTTGACCTCAGCTTGTTCTCCTAATAGCAAGGGCTCAAACAAGAACATTCATGGCTAGGGATTTAACTCAGCGGCATAAGCGCCTTCCTGGCAAGCATGAGGTCGTGAGTTCAACCCCCAGTACCAAAAGCAAAACAAAACAAAAAAACCAAGAACATTCACATCTCTACAGAAATAATCCACTGACACGCGTTATAAAGCCATAGAAAGGAAAGAAACAGTGCTTCTGTTCTCTTGTGCATCAGTGTCTGCAGGAGCAGAGATTTGCATATTCAAATGGAGTACTGTTCTCTGTCTAAAAGGCTTCTTCACTCAGGTTAATGGTTACTTTACAGCTTTCTAAGAACTGTAGGCATGTGCTTGCTGTAAGTTAGTAGATGTATATTTGTTTAAACAATTTATACTGTTTTCACTGAAGAGTTTGCCCATAAAGAAATGTTGAACTCTTCCCTTGTGTCAGGACAGTTTAAGAAACAATTATTTTACCTTCTCCTAACACTTAAGGTTTATTTTTTATTTACTCCTCTTACACTCAAATAAGTATGTATTTTTCCTCATGAAAATATAAGTAGTACATGTGCTTTTTAAAGAAAATTCCAAACTGCTTGTATTGAGCATTTAATGTCAAATTTCTAGAATACCTAAAACATAGCCCAAATGTGAAGAAAGGAAATATAGTCATAGCCCAAATATGAAGAAAGAAAATATATAAATCATGACATTCCTAAGGAGAAAATATCAGATGTATATACAATTAGCTATAGTGTAATATGTGGTCCATGAACAAACTGCAACAAAAGCATAAATGGTACAATTATTTAATCTTGGATGAGACAAGGAAGCCTCAAAGAAAGAGCATTTGAGCTGGACCCTAAGGAATGGCGTATAATGATGGCAGACGACAGAAGAGAAGAATATGGGGTGAGGAATTGATATTTATGTAATTGTTTAACAATACTGGGGATCGAACTCAAGCTCTTGCACATGCTAGGTAAGCTCTGGGGTAATGAGCTACATCCAGAACTTTTTTTTTTTTTTTTTGAGGCAGTGTTTGCTAACTCACCCAGGCACCCTCAAACTTGTAAGTTTAAGCAATCCTCCAATTGCAGCCTTTCAAGTAGCTGGGACTACAATATGCACCATAACACCCAACAAAAGTAGACATTTTAAGTAAAGGAAGTAACATGAACAAAGACACAGAGGCACGAATGTATATAGCATGTTCCAGAAACAGTAGGTACCCTGAAGGGTAGTGTGTAGCAGTAATGGCAAACTTTTTAGAGACCAGGTATCAAGCTGCAACTTCAAACCCACATATTTATCACAAAATGCCAACAACTGCAAATAAACCTAAATACTGAGGTTTTATTTTAGTTCTATTTTATTTTTATTTTTTGTTTTTGTGTTTTAAGACAGTGTCTCACTTTGTACTTCAGGCTGGTGTTGAACTCACTGTGTAGCCCCGATTGGCCTTGAACTCATGGCTATCCTCCTGCCTCAAAAGGCATGCACCACTATGCCTGGCTGAGGTTTTAGTTTAGAAAAAACAACTCGTACAGTAACATCTTTTGTCTTAAAAGAAAAACACTATAAGATGTGTGCCATAGGTTTGTCACCAGTGGTGTGTACAGTGTATTGGACCAAGGGCAGATCATAGAGAAACCTCAGTGACACACTTAGAAATCTAGATTTTGCTGCATAGTCAGAAGACAATCACTGAATGTTTTTAAACTGAGAAGTGGAAGATCAGATCTGCATTTGGAAATGATCATTTTGATGGCAATATAATGATTAAATTAGAGTATGAAGAAATTATTTACTGAGGGAAATGGATTCTGAAAACAATAGAATATCGTTAATGAGGTATCAGATGCATTCATAATAGGTGTCTCAGATTTGAATGACAGGCTTTATTATATTCTCCAATTATGTTTCATTTTCCTTATATTTCCAGCCAGTCTTCAGTCATTATTCTAGCAATAAAATGTGTACAAAACAAAGGAAATTAATTCATTTACTCAAAAAATTTATTGATGGTCTACAATGTTCAAATCCCTATGCCAAGTGCTGAGAGCATTCAAAGATAAATGAAGCATATTCCTAAACATCATAGAAATTATCATCCCATGCAACTTGCGAATTTACATCAACCATATTTATTACGTATTTAGTCTATGCATTTAAAAAAAAAAGACATATGCCGGGCGTGGTGGCACACGCCTTTAATCCCAGCACTTGGAAGGCTGAGACAGGAGGACTGTTGTGAGTTCAGGACCAGCCTGGGTTACAAAGTGAGTTCAAGGCCAACCTGAACTGCATAGTGAGACACTGCCTCAAAAAATAGGGCCAGGGATTTAGCTGAGTGGCATAAGTGCCTGCCTGGCAGGTGCAAAGTTGTGAGTTCAATCCCACGTACAAAAATAAATAAATAAATAAATAAAAAAGACATAAAGGGAAAAGACAGCAAAGAAGACAGCTTAAAGAATATAGGTAAAGAAAATATACTAAGAAAAGAGGAAATCGAAACAGCCCATATTTCTTGGTTTATATTGTCAGTTGACTACTTGCTATACTAAATGAGATATATATTAATATTCCTCTATGCCATCTACTCTCCCAATTTTTGTGGCTCATACAATTTCTCTTTTGTCAGGGTTTACAATATTTATAGCTTTCGACAACCATAATTCCTTTGGTGGTTTAATCTTACTTTTATATTTGAATGGATTCAGTGCATACCACCAGTTCTTTTATCTTAACGTCACCAACTCTTGAGTTTTTCATCCATGTCTTGATGAGTGAGATTACTTTGCTCAGGGGTGGTTAATGTTTACTGGCCACAAAATCAATTCAAAATGTACAATAGACTTAAATGTAAAACCTGAGACTATGAAACTACTCTAATAAAATATAGACGAGATGTGTAGTCAGGGAGGTTCCAACCAGAAGACAACTAGCCTGCCTTCCTGGTAAGTGGTGCGACCAGCACGGATGCCAGAAAGAGAAAGATCTGTGCCTCCCGTGAGCCTACTGGTGCGCCGGTTGGGAATCAAGACACACACACACACACACACACACACACACACACCCCAAGCAGCCTGCTGGGCCAGAGGACAGGCTAAGTTGATAGCAACTAAGGTACATAAAGCAACTAAATGCTTGTATTGTTTGGTTGATTTTGCAGGCCTGGGGCTGGTAGTCTGAGCATCTCTTGGGAGGATGACAGTATGCAGTGTAGCAAATATGGAGGATTCCCTTCTGTCTTGTCTTTGAGGCCCAATATTGTTCTCATTGTTTTGCTTTATTCTGACTACTTTTTTTGCTTTATTTCAGATTCTGTTCTGATTGGCTTTATTCTGTTTTGTTTTTGGTTTGATTTTACTGTACCTGATGGAATGATCAACTATTGTGAAGATAACAAGTTATACTATAGTAGCTGTTGTTTTCCTAGTATCTTGCTTTGAAGTTCTATACCAGTTCTACTGCTTTGTTTTGATTGACTTTGTTCTGTTATGTTTTGTTGGATTTTACTATCTTTAAAATAAAATAAAAAAAACAGATGAAATGTTTTGGGATGTAAGAATAGGCAAGGACTTTTTGGATATGGCATTTCTCAAAAGAAATGAGGATATGACGAGATTATGAGAATGCTCCCTAACATCATTCACCAATTTGTGCAGAAGAACTCTGGAGGCATAGATAGCCAATGCTGGGAAATGCAGTGTCTCTCTTACATATGACTTCATTTCCTTCAGCTATGTACCCAGTAGTGGGGTTTCTAAGTCATATAGTAGTTCTATATTTACTTTATTTAAATTTTTTTTTTTGTAGTTCTGGGTTCAAACCTAGCACCTTCGTCATGCCAGGCAAGTGCTATACCATAGAGCCCCACGCACAGCTCAGTAGTTCTATTGTTTCTTTTTTGTGGCACCTCTACACTATTTCCCATAATGGCTGTACTAATTTACATTCCCACCAACAGTGTGCAGGGAAACTCCTGTACTCAAGTAATTCTCCTGCCTCAGACTCCAAAGTCCTGGAATTACAGGTACTCACCACTGTATCTGGCTCCATTTGTGCATATTTTTTTTCTTTGAGAAATATGTATTTGGCGTGTGACTGGCATGGACTCCAGGAAGAGAAAGAGATGTGCTTCCTGAAAACCCACCACATTGGGTCAGGTAGGGTCCAACCAGAAGACAACTAGCTTGTCTCCCTGGTGAGTGGTGCGACCAGTGCAGACTCCAGGAAGAGAAATATCTGTGCTTCCCATGAGCCTACTGGTGTGCAGGCTGAGAAGCAAGCCACCCCACCACCCCACCCCCATTCCCATCCCCCGTAAGCAACCTGCTGGTTCAGAGGACTGGCTAAGTTGATAGTAACTAAGGTACATAAAGCAACTAAATGCTTGTGTTGTTTGGTTGATTTTGCAGGCCTTGGGCTAGCAGTCTGAGCATCTCTTGGGAAGATGACAGTATGCAATGTAGCAAATATGGAGGATTCCCTTCTGTCTTGTCTTTGAGGCCCAATATTGTTCTCATTGTTTTGCCTTATTCTGATTTTTTTTGCTTTATTTCATGTTTTGTTTTTATTGGTTTTATTCTGTTTTGTTTTTGGTTTGATTTTACTATACCTGATGAAGTGGTCAACTATTGTGAAGATAACAAGATATAGCATAGTAGCTATTGTTTTCCTAGTATCTTGCTTTGAAGTTCTGTACCAGTTCTACTGCTTTGCTTTGATTGACTTTGTTCTGTTATGTTTTGTTGGATTTTACTATCTTTAAAATAAAAAAGAGAAACCATAAAGGTCAGGACTGTTTACACTGAAGTGTTTCAGATCATAAAAGAAAACAATTTCTGAGCCGGGTTGATCTATCCTGCAAAGCTATCTTTCAGATTTGATGGAGAAATAAGATATTTTCATGATAAAGAGCACTTAAAGAGATTTATGATCACTAAGTCAGCTTGCCACAAAGTTCTCAATGATACCTTAGAAAGAGACAATGAAGCTAAAAATAGCAAGATATCTAATGGAATGAATACACTAGGTAGAATGAGCAGTTAAGTAGAAAGAAAAGATAGGGAATCAGCAACAGGAAAATAAGACAATGTCTTGGTTACTTTTCACTCCTTACTGAGACAAAACACCTGGCACACAAACTAAGGAAGGAAAGTTTTATTTAGCTTACAGTTTTTGGAGGTTTCAGTCCATAATCAGCTGGCTCCAAGGCAGGCTGGCATGGCACAGGAATAACACTTCAAGGCAGCAGTTGAGCAAAAGCAGCCAGAGTAGAAGAGGCCCAAGAGCAAGCTGCTTCTCCTCCTTATATAGTACACAGGACACCCCCTCTCCCCAGGGTGGGTGTAGCATCCACAAATCTCCTTGCCTTCCTTTGCACAGGATGAGGATGTTTACAAAGTAAGACCTCCTGGCTCCCTGCTGAGTCTCTCAGCTAAACTTCTGACCTTCTTAAATTGACACAATGACCAGGTAACTGCTTGTACTCTACACCCCAGGATGTAGAGCTGCTGCCTTACTTAATTAAGCTTCTAGACTTCTCAAGTTGACACAATGTATAAACTGTAACAGACAACTGACAAGAATAAGTCAATACCTATCAATAATAACTCACAATGTAAATGGTCTGTTCCCCAATCAGAAGACACAAACTGGCAGAATGGATCAAGAAACAAGATCCAATGGTATGCTGCATAAAAGAAACATGTGTAATGCAAAAAGAAAACCATGGACTAAAAAAGAATGGAAAACAATACTCCATGCTACAGGAACCCACAAAAATAGAAAGTGTAGCTATTCTATATTCAGACAAAGTGAATTTCAAGCCCAAACTGATCAAAAGGGCAAAGGAAATCATTACAGTGCCAGGGATTTAGCTCAGCGGCAAAAGCACCTGCTTGGCAAGCACGAGGTCATGAGTTCAATCCACAGTACCAAAAAAAAAAATCACTACTTATTGGTTTAGGGAACAAGCCAATGGGAAGACATAACAATTATTAACATATACTCACCAAACAATGGTGCAGCCAACTTTATAAAATGAGTATTATTGGATATATAAGACTAGATAAGCATGAACATAATTAGTGGGGAATCTTGATGCCACACTATCACAAATAGACAGATCAACTTGACAAAATATCAACATAAAAATATCAAAGTTGAACAAAACCTTTAAACAAGCAGCCTTAATAGATAACTGCAAAGTGTTTCATTCAACAGCAGACTATGCATTCCTCTCAGTAGCACATGGAACTTTCTCCGAAGACCACATACCAGTCAAAAAAGCAAGCTTCACTAAATGTAAAAATATTGAAATTTTACCATGTATATTATCAGATTATAGTGCAATGAAATTAGAAATCAATTACAAAAGAAAACATTGAATGCATGCAAATGTATGAAAACTAAATGTCTTAGTTACTTTCCTCTCATTGCTGAGACAAAACACCTGACACCCAAAATTAGGGAAGAAAAGCTTTATTTCTTATAGTTTTTGGAGGTTTTAGTCCATATTCAGCTAGCTTCAAGGCAATGTGGTGGGGCATGGGGGAGCTGTTCATGGCAGCCACAAATAACAAGAAGCAAAAGAGCAGAAGAGGAAAGACACGCCTTCTTCTCACCCTTACATTGTATGTTGGCTCCACCCCTGGGCAGGTGCAGCACTCACATCATCAATCCCAGCACCAGACAACAAACCAATCATGAACACCAGACTCAGCCACATCCATGATTGCACGAGGCTTGGGGGAGGGTGGCATCTGAACACAAACCATAACATTCCATGTCTTACCCCTGAAAGACTCATGTACATCCTTTATACAAAAGACATTTAGTCCATCTCCAAGAGTTGCCAAAGTCCTAACAGTTTCAGTATTGCTGAAAAGTCCAAGTTCCAAGTCTCCACCAAGATCTATGGCAAGCTCTTAGCTGCGAGCCCCTGTACAAGGTTAAACACTTCCAACATACAATGGCATAAGATAAACATTACCATTCCAAAAGTTACAAATGGGAATACAAAGCACTGAAAGCAAAGCAAGTCCAAAATCCAGCAGGGCGAACATTAAGTCCTGGAGTTGCATGCCAGCATCTGAAGTAATCTGGTTGCAAGCTCCAAAAGGCTTGAGTGACTACACCCCCCCACAGCACTTCCAGGGGTTTCAGTTCCCATGGTTTCTCTCTTAAGCCCATTCTGCTTGGTCTTTGTAGCTTTCCTTGGATGATCCATGCTCCTGGCTTTTCCAAACTTCTGGGGTCTCCACTGCCCCTTTGGCTTCACGCTTACATCTTTACATACTGCCCTCTCAGGGGCACATTGTATGGCCTCCCGTACCTCTATCTGAAATCAGGGTGGAAGCTGCTTTAACTGCAGAACTCGTGCATTCTCCATGTGCCTAAAATCAGCACCATGTGGATGCTGCCAAGGTCCACTGCCAGCTGTAGCAATAGCCAGGCTTTCCTCCTGCTTGACTGTAGGGGTCAAGTACCTGAATTGCTGAGCTCTCTGAACAGCTTCTGTATGCCACCACCATTGAGGAATCTGGTGCAGCCATTGCCTTTTTGGAACCTCCTGTGGCCTCCATTGCCACTCTGGAGCTCGGCGCTCTGTGGCTTTCTCCTCTGAGCAAACTCTTTCACTTTTGCAGCTATGAGGTGGAGAACTGCCATTTCCCAGGGTGTTCCCAGGCCATCTTTTTTATTTCTCTGTTACTTCTCAGCAATCAAAGTCTCAGCTCTATCCTTAAAGTCCACAGCTTTCTGGCCAAACTCATAACATTTTAAATCATCCTGCTGGGAGCTCTTTGCTTTTCTTTTACAACATAAATCTGGTTAAAAGCCCCCAACAATAGCCATGCCACTGCCTCAACATTAGACTGCCCTGAAATTTCTTCTGCCAGATTAATCAGTCCATTGCCCTTAATCTCAGTCTCAGGCAAAGTCTCTGGACATGAGCAAAATGCAGACAAACTTTCTGCCGAGCCATAACACATATTGTGTGGAGTCCAACAACCAATGCAGTCCTTCTTCCCAGCAGAAACCTCCTGAGCCTGGTCTTTACTGGCAGGCTTTCTATCAACCTTCTGGTCTTCTGAGCTCTGATCAGAATCTCCCATATGGAACAGCCTAAGCTATTCCAGTGCCACTCTTTTAGGTGACATCTCCAAACCTTTCCAAACCCTTCCCACAAGCTATTTCCAAAGGCTCTTGAACCACATGGTCAGGTAGTCTCAGCAACAACCCCACTCCTGGTACCAAATTCTGTCTTGGTTACTTTTCTCTTGTTGCTGAGACAAAACACATGACACCCAAAATTAGGGAAGGAAAGGTTTATTTCTTACAGTTTTTGGAGGCTTCAGTCCATACTCAGGTGGCTCCAAGGCAGCGTGGCATTGCGGGGGACAGCCATTCACGGTGGCCACAAACAGCAAGAAGCGAAAGAGCAGAAGAGGAAAGACATGCCTTCTTCTTGTCCTTACACTTTATGTTGGCTCCACCCCTGAGCAGGTGCTGCGCTCACATCACCAATCCCAGCACCAGACAACAAACCAATCACGAACTCAGCTGCACTCACGATTGCATGAGGCTTGGGGGGGGGCATCCAAGCACAAACCATAACACTAAATAATATATTCTTAAATAAGCAATGAATTACAGAATAAATCAAGGAAAAAATAAGATCATTTCTAGTACTAAACAATAATGCTAGCACAGCATACCAGAACTTAGGGGCACAATGAAAACAGTCAGAAGAGGGAAGTTTATACCTGTGAATGCCTTCATCAAAAAAACAGAGTGAGCCCAAATAAATAGTCTAAAGATAAGCCTTGAGGTCCTAGAAAAACAAGAATAATCCAGTGGGCATGGTGGCACATGCCAGTAATCCAAACACTCAAAAGATTGAGACAGGTAGAACCCATGAGCTGAAGCCCACCCTGGACTACGTATTGAGTTCCTCTATGAAAAAAAGTACAATCCAAACCCAAAGCTAGCCCAAGAAAGGAAATTATAAAGATCAAAGCAGAAATCAATGAAATTCAATAAAAAATACAAAGAACTGATAATTCAGAGTTGATTCTTCAGAAAAGTGAACAAAATAGCCAGTCTGAACAAAAAGGAGAAAAATGACCCAAGTAGAAATAAGAAAAGTGAAATCACTACAGACACTGACAAAATAAAAAACAATATTAACAACTACTTTGCAAACCTGTGCACCTATAAATTGGACAATTCAGAAGATATGGAGAGATTTCTAGATACATATGAATTATCAAAATTGAACCAGGAAATTTAAAATCCCTGAATAATACAATAACAGACAATAAAATTGAAACAGTAATTAAAAAAAAAACAGCTGGGCATGGTGGCTCACACCTGTAATCCCAGAACTCAGGAGGCTGAGACAGGAGGATTGCTGCAAGTTTGAGACCAGCCTGGGCTACAAAGTGAGTTCAAGGCCAGCCTGAACTACATAGTGATGCCCTGTCTCAAAAAGACCAAAAACAAACTACCAACTAATAAAACCCCAAGTCCAGATGATTCACTGCTATGTTCTACAAAAACTTTAGGAAATTTTTAACAATTATATTTCTCTAGCTTTTTAATGAAATTTAGATGGAAGGAGTACTCCCAGAGACATTCCTAAAAGCTACCATTACCCTGGCAGCTTCTGACGCCAGACAAGGATCCAAGAAAAAAAGAGAACTACTGTATAGACCAATCTTTTTTATTGTTTTGTTTTGTGATTTTTTTTTGAGACATGGTTTCACTCTGCAGTTCAGGTTGGCCTTGAACTTATAGCCCAGGCTGGCCTCAAACGCATAGTAATCCTGCCTCAATCTCCTGAGTGTTGGGAGTACAGGCATGTAATTACAGGCCACTATACCTGGCTAGACCAATCTTGCATATAGACACAAAAATCCTCAACAAGACACTGGCAAACTAATGTAATGAATTATCAAAAGCATCATACATAATGACCAGGTAGACTGCACCTCAGGCATGCAAGGATGATTCAATATTTGCAATTTAATAAGTAGAATATACTACATAAACTAAAGCAATGACAAAATTCATATAATCATCTCAATAGACGCATAAAAAGTTTTTGACAAAATCCAACATCCTTTCATCGTAAAAATACTGAAAAAATAGGTATAGAAAGACCTTATGAGGCCAAGGATATAGCTCACTGGCGTAAGTGCCTGCCTGGCAAATGCAAGGTCTTGAGTTCAAGTCCCAGTACAAAAAAAAAAGACCTTATCTCAATCTGATAAAAGACATTTATGACAAACCTGCTGCCAACATCATATTAAATGGGGACAAACTGAAAGCTTTCCCTCTAAAAACATGAACACGAGAAGAATGTTCACTAGCAGCACTCCTGTTCAACATAGTATTCAAAACATTAACAAGAGCAATTAGGCAAAAAAAATAAAATAAAAAGGATATGTATAATATGAAAGGAAGAAGTCAAAGTATTATTATTTGTAGATGACATGATCCTCTACAAAGAAGACCCAAAAAGCACACCAAAAGATTTTTGGAATTAATAACCAAATTCAATGATGATACAAAATCAGTATATAAAATCAACACAGAACATTCAGTAGCATTTCTGTACATTAATAATGAACCCACTGAGAAAGAAATTAGGAAAAAGTTCCTAATCATAATAGCATCAAGATAAATTAAATACTTAGAAATACCTAACTAAGGAAGTGAAAGACCTCTGCAATGAAATCTACAGCATTCTGAAAAAGGAAATCAAAGAAGACACCAGAAAATGGAAAGATGCCTGCTGTTCCTGGATTGGCAAACTCAATAGAGTTAAAATGGCCATACTTCCAAAACTAATATACAGATTTAATGCAATCTCTATAAAAATTCCTACACCATTCTTAATAGAACTGGAGAAAACTATCCTAAAATTCATATGGAGCCATGTGAATTCATATGGAGACTCAAATAATAAAAGCAGTCCTGGTAATAAGAGCAAAGAAAAGTTCCAGATCAAGATTCTTACAAAGCTACAGTGATAAAAACAGCATGGCATAGATATAAAAACAGACATTAGGATCAATGAAACACAATACGGGATGCAGAAACCACCAAGTGAATTCATCTACTTGATCTTTGACAAATAGGCCAAAAGCATACACTAGAGGAAAGGTAGCCCCTTCAATAAATAGTGTTGGGAAAACTGGCTATCCATATGCTGAAGATTGAATCTGGACCTGTGTAATCTGAAGTCAAAATGGATCAAACAACTGGATGTTAAAATACTTAACCTAGCCAGGCATGGTGGCATACTCCTGTAATCCCAGCACTCAGGAGGCTGAGGCAGGAGGATCGTTGCAAGTTCAAGACCAGCCTGGGCTACAAAGTGAGGCCAAGGCCAGCTTGAACTGCAGAGTGAGACCCTGTCTCAAAAAAAAAAAAAAATAACAGTTAATCTCCTGGAAGACAAAATAGGTAAAACACATAAAGACAGAGTTGCAAGGACTCACTGAACCTAACCCTGGTTGTACAAGATATAGTATCAAAAATCAATTAATGGAATCATATCAAATTAAAAAAGTTTCTGAACAGCAAAAAAAACAATGAACAGAATGAATATACAACCTACAGAATGGTAAAAAGATTTGCAACCTATTCTTCAGACGGAGGACTAATATCAAGAATAAATAAAGAACTCAAAATATTAGCCCCTCACAAAAATAAAAGACCCAACTTAAAAAAATAGTCAACAAAATTAATAGACACTTCATAGGAAAGGAAGTACAAGTGGCCAATAAGTATATGAAGATATGTTCAATATCACTGATATTATAGAAGTGCAAATTAAAACAACACTGAGATTCCATCTTACCTTGGAAAGAATGACCATCATCAAAGAATCAAAACACACAAATGTTGGCCAGGCTGTGGGGAAAAAGGAATCCTTCTACATTGTTGGTGGGAATATAAATTAGTACAACCACTATGGAAATCAGTATGGAAATTCCTCAAAAAACTAAATCTAGAAATTCCACTTGACCTATCTTTGCCTCTTCTAGATAGTTCCTGAAATAATTAAAGATATTGCAGTAAGATGTACATACTCAAGTTGATAGCAGCAGATGAATGAATAAAGAAAATGTAGTATTTATATACAATGGAGTACTACTCTGCCATACAGAAAGATAAACTTGAGTCATTTGTAGGAAAATGGATGCACCTTAAGACCGTAATGTTAAATGAAATAAATCAGACACACAAGCCTAAATAGCACATGGTTTCTCTTACATGAGAAACTCAAATTACAAATAAAGAGCAAAATAAAAGTTAGATAATATGAAGTACATGGATAAATCTTTCTCAATGGCAAGTTAATCAAGAGATGGAGGATGAAAGAGATCATGACTATATCCTGTACTCTGAACAGCTACTATGAAGATAACAATATGCAATGTATCAACTATTTTAACTGTCCTACTAACTGTTTTGAAACTCAGTTTCATTGTTTGTCTTTTCTTTCTCTTCAAAATTAAAAAAAAGAGAGAGAGATAGAGGATGGAGAGAAAAAAATGAACTAAAAGGTGTTCTGTACATGAACCAACACCACACAAGGAATATAAACATCATGTGTTGCAAATGTACTAGTAAAAAAACATCAAGGAAGTCCAAAGTGATGACTCTCCATAAATCAAACTCTTAGTATATTTGGCTCCATGTTCATAATACATTACTGATGTGAACAGGAAGTTGGCCAATTGCCAGAAAAGCATGATTTGTATTTATTAAACAATGCTATAAAATTCTGATGAAAACCCCTTTTGTAATTCAGACTTGAGGGGTTTTTGCTGTTGTTGATGTTCAGAAACTGGTCCAGCTGTTTCTCCAGCTGCCTGGTAATTCCACAGGAACAAAATCAGTGAATCAGTTTAAATTCTAAATTCTGAAAAGGAAAATGCAGTTCTTTTGTTTTCATAAGACACCTACATTTCAAGTACAATGCAAAATCAACCAGGCACTTTGGGACCAAATTTATATAATTGGTGTCAAGGGTCTAAAGCAGAAGATAAAGGGGGCTAGAAATTGATGGATCTGATAGAGATGGTCATTTTATTTACTTAGCATCTTTTGAACCCATTTCATAATGAATGGGACATCAAACTGCATATCTTGTTTGAGTCTACTTATATTACTATGGTTTAATGTGGTTAAAGATAGAAAATTCAACCATAAGTTTTTCCGTGTGGATCTATGTTTCATTTTTTTAGGAGACATACAGGAAAACTTGTGCTCCCTGCTGCAAACATTTCATGCCATCACCCTTCCTTTGTGACCCATTTGCTAACAACACCTGCCACATCTGTTGTAATAAACAGCCAATTCGTCTACCAGAAAGCTGATCTCAATAATTAAAGTAAATTTTTCAGAAGCGGGCACCTGAAGTAGCTGTGACCTATGTCCTTCAAGGATTTCATTCATTTTATGTGGAGAACCCAACTCAATAAGGAATAGTTGCTTGCAAGGAACAGACTCCCACTCCAACCAGCTTTAGCACAAGAGAATGATGGTTATTGAAAAGATGCAGGTGTCTCTTGTGAAACCAAATCTGGCAGGACAGCCAGGCTTCACAAAAGATTTGTCATTGAACTTGGGTCAGGAACTGAAAATATTTTCACCTCTTCTACACTGCATAATGTCTCCCCTTTTTTCTCTGGAGATTGACTTTTGACTTTCTTGGTTTTAGCATCTCTATCATAGCAAACTGTAGTCCTGCACAGGACTTCATCATTTGTTGGCTAAAATCTCTAATATAAACTAACCAAAGACTGCATCCCAATTCCAAATTCCCAGGAGAAGGAATGCAGTTAGTGCACCTTAGATCAAGTTTTTACCTCTCATCTAATCAGTAGGGCAAAGAAGCAGCATCATGTAGGCCCTGAATTGCTTTCCTCACTTTAGCAACTGGGGTGATAAAGCAATGGGAAAGGAATTAACAGCACATTGTTGCCATTATTTGAAATTAGAGATGGCAGTGTAGTTAATTAGTTCAATCAAGCTATCTTGCAATATATACACATTTAAAACAGCATGTTGTACATGACATATAAATAATTTTCAGTGTTAATGAGAAAATAAAAAAGAAGCCTAATATAACAAACCTATAGATGAGCTAGCATTTAAACCATCTTGGTTCTGCATTTTATTCATTTCTGTATTTCAAATCTATCTTTGTCTCTACTAATAACCTTACATACTTGATTTTTAATTTCTTCATCTGCCAAAATCAGTGTTGACAACCCAGTTGTGAGCATTTGTCAACTTGTACAACTAACACTGACTCTCTTTCCCAAGTAAAATTTCCTAAATATTTTGTTTTCATCCTTCAAGGAATTTCACAAATAGTGCCTGCAAATATCTCCATCTCTACCCTTCCCCTCAAGTGAGGTGCTCAGGGACTAAATATAATATCAGAAAAACCAACATACACATTTTTGTTAAAACTTTCAAGTAAAGGAAACAAACAAATGTAAATGTCATCTTCCTGTGAAGATACATAAAAGAAAAACTCACAGTGATATTCCTGTTAATTAACACATTTTAATTTTTACTTAATAGCGATCCCTGGCACAAAAAAAAGAAAAAAAGCAGGGGCAGGGATTTAGCTTAGCACCGTAAGTGCCTGCCTGGCCAGCATGAGGTCGTAAATTCAATCCCTGGTACAAAAAAAAAAAAAAATTTTTTTTTTTACTTAATAGCGGAAAATAGAGTAACTTCACTAAAATATGGGCTGTCATAGTTACTTTTCTCTCATTGCTAAGATGAAATACCTGACACCCAAAGTTAAAGGGGGAAAAGTCTACTTAACTCACACTTTTTAGAGGTTTCAGTGCAAAACTCAGCCGTCTCCAACGTGTTTGGTCCTCCAATGCGCAAGAAAGGTAAAAGAAAGAGAAAACAGAGAAAGAAGGAAAGAGGCCTTTATTGCAGCGCCACAGGGCTGCGGAAGAGATGCAAGCACCCTCTGGAAGAATCAAGAAAACAACCACGGACCTTATTTGGAATTGACAGGGGCGGAGTTAAGGGGGGCGGGCAGAATGACGTATTGACAGCTGATTGGAGGAGTGTTGGCACACACGCGAAAAGCAGGAGGTTTAATTTTTGGGTTCTGGTAAAGAGGGCAGGAGGCAGTGCTGAAGGGAGCCGCTGTTCAGCACCATGTTAACTAGCACCTGGGAAAAACCCGTCACACGGCAGGATGGCATGGCAGACAGGTATCACAGAGGAGAAACAGCTCATGGCAAGCAGAAGGTAGCAAATCAATCCAGAGACAGGTCTCTTTCTGTCCCTTATATTGTATTCAGGCTACTATGGTTAGGATGGTGCCAAACTAATCAGTGGACTGATTTAGTAATCATCCAGCGGTAATCCTAGTACCCTTAATCCTAGCATTGCCCTGTGAATCAGTCATACACTCTAGATTCAGCCACCTCTGAAAAAGTCCCACCTACAACTGTATGAGGCTTTGAGGGAACATCTAGATGCAAGACATAACACAGGTATATCAATGTCCATTCCAAAAGACATTTCAGAAAAGAAAAATTGGTGATTCAACTAAGGACCAGTTTTAGCCATGATAGTCCCATGTCCTTGTAACTTAGCTCAAGCCAAAATTCCTTTCAATATTTCTGTCTTTCTTTCTATTTATCTATTTTTTTTTGGTTGTTTCTTGTTTTGTTTTGTCCAGACTGTCCTTGAATTCACTATGTAGCCCAGGACAGCCTTGAACTCAAGGCAATCCTATTGCCTCAGCCTCCTGAGTGCTGAGATTACAGGTATGTGCCACCATCCCCAGCTAATAATTCTTAATTTAATATAATGTTTACTTTAATTTTTAAATTTTGCACTCTCCCTCTGACATCTAGAGTTTCTAAAAGATAAAGAAGTGCTAATATACACAATAGATTTTTTGATTCACTGAATAAGAATTTAGAATTTTAGCAACTGAACATAAAAATTATTTCCAAACTGCATCTGTGCAGAAAATACTGACTGCAGGTACTAGTCCATGAATAACCACAATATTTTTTTCCTTCTTATGTTTTCCAAATGAGTCATAAAGGATCCTTGGCATTCAAATAGTGTGTCATGAAATGGGAAAAATGAAGTACAGAAAATGGACATTACTGCCTCTTTTTAGTGACTTCAGATTTCTGGTACCTAGTGTGAAGCCAAAATAGCCCATCTAAAACAGGAGTGAGTTGTACTCCATGCCACCCACTGCTACTGCTGTGTGCTATTCTTTTGCTCTTTGAATGTTACCTCTCCTGAGGGGGAGGAAAAGCAGTGCCTTATCTGCACATGAGAATTACCTAAGAGCTTTTCTTTTGCTTTTAAAGCAAGGTGAACTGGATTCCACCAATTCAATTAGAATATCTGGGAACCAAACTCGGATATAAGTGTTCTTAAAAAACTCACCAGGAGGGGCTAGGGATATAGCTCAGTAGTAGAACACTCGCCTTATGGGCACAAGACCCTGGGGCTTGAGACCTTTAGTTGACTCTGTGTTGAATTCTTTCCTATTGCTAATGGCAGTAGAGTTGGTATATTTATTTATATTTTATTTTAAATAGAATAAAACTTAACAAAATAAAACAGAATAAAGTCAATCAAGACAAAACAGTGAAAGTGGTACAGAACTTCAAAGCAGGATAATAGGAAATCAACAATGGCTACCATAATAAATCTTGTTATCTTCACAATAGTTGTCCACACCATCAGACATAGTAAAATTAAATAAGTCAGAACAGAATAAAACCAATCAAAACAGAACATTAAATAAGACAAAACAATAAATTGGAACAAAACAAAACAGTGAGAACAATATTGGATTTGAAAAACAGGACAGAAAACAATCCCCCATATTTGCTATATTACATACTGTTAACCCCCTAATAGATGCTCAGACTACTGCGTTAGGCCTGAAAGTCAATCAAACAATATAAGAATTTAGGTTGCTTTTGTTTTTGTTTTTGTTTTTGTTTTGTACTTCAGTTGTTATCAACTCAGCCTGTCCTCCAAACCAGCTGGATGCATTTGGCGGGGGGTGGGGGGTGGGGGGTGGTGATTCTTGATTCTCAGCCTACATGCCAGTCAGCTCACGGGGAGGGCAGACTGGCTTCTCTCTTCCTGGGCCCCACATGGTTTGCACAGCTTATCAGAAGGGCAAACTGGCTTCTTCTTGTACTCCTCCCAGACCCAGCAAGGCTTCTGCTGACTCATGGGAAGGGCAAAGTGGCTTCTCTCTTCCTGGGCCCCACACGGTTTGCACGACTGAGTTGGTATATTTAATAGATATTTACCCTATGTTAATATTTGGTTTGTCTTTGTATAAATATCAGAATTTTTTTGTTTGTTTGTTTTTTGGAGACAAGTTCTCACTATGTGGTTCAGGCTGGCCTTTAACTCACTACATAGTCTAGGCTGGCCTCAAATTTGGGGCAATCCTCATGCTTCAGCCTCCCAAGTGCTAGGATTACAGTTATGTGCCCAGTCATCAATATCATAATTACAGATCTCCTTTTTAGTATTAAGGCTGATACAGTGGTAGCTTTTATTGGTTCTTATGGCATGTCAGTATCCAGTTTGTCTTTGACTCTATTAGTGTTGCTGATTTTGTAGCTATTGCCAGGATGGCATAACTGATTCTATTAATTGGTTTTTATTGTACGCCAATATCTGGTTTGCATTGTGTCATCAATAATACTACAGTTCACTTCTGGAGAATTGGGTGCTTGGCTAATTACACTGCACACTCCCCTCCCCACATTAACAGAGGTATCTGGACTGTGGGACAGTGGCAAAGGCCTATAGTTAGCCACACCACTAGCACATCACTGGAAAGAAAACACTAACTAAAGAGATCTCTGTAATACCAACAAAGGCTTTCCGCTGTCAATAACCCTCACCTCTCAGCTGCACACACACACACACACACACACACACACATGAAACAAGAGAAAAACAAATCAAAAAATGCCTCCAAAAGCTCCCTCTAACCTGATCTATGGGGCATTGATGGGTAGCAAATCAAAACCAAACAGGTGAATTATACAAAATGATAAGAATCCAAAAACCAGATCAATAAGATGCTTGGAGAGCTCAAAGATAATATAACTGAAACAGATAATGGACATAACAAACAAAATGATCAGCAGGCTTAAGGAAGACACTAATAAAAAGTTAGCTAATAAATAAGATAATAGCAAAGAAATCAAGCCCACGAAAAGGTATCAATCATAAATCCAGGAGATTTAAAAAAAAAACTCTATTGAAAGTTGAGCAGTAAAATTAAAACAACATTGAGATTCCATCTCACTCCAGAGAGAGTGGCTGCCATCAAGAAATCAACTGAAAAGCTGGAGGTGGTGGTGCACACCTTTAATCCCAGCACTCAGGAGGCTGAAGTAGGCAGAGCATTGTGAATTCAAGGCTGGTTTGGGCTACAAGGCGAGCCCAAGGCTAATCTGAGCTACATAGTGCAACCCTGCCTCAAAAAACTAGGGCTGGGAGTTTGGCTCAGTGGCTTAAGCGCCTGTCTGGCAGGTGTGAGGTTGTGAGTTCAATCCCCAGTGCCACAAAAAAAAAAAAAAAAAGAATCAACTGATAACAAATGTTGGCAGGCTATGGAGAAAAAAGAACCCTTCTCCACTGTTGGTGGGAGTGTAGACTGGTGCAACCACTGTGGAAAACAATATGGAGATTTCTCAAAAAACCAGGATTGGAAATCCCCTTCAATCCAGCTATTCCTCTTCTGGGTATTTTCCCAGAAAAATTGAAAGTATCATGTCACAGCGATATATGTACACCCATGTTTATAGCAGCACAATTTGTAATAGCTAAATCTTGGAAACAACCAAAATGCCCATCAAGCACAGCAAGGATGAAAAAGATGTGGTATTTTTATACAATGGAATATTACTCAGCTATAAAAAATGATCTTGAGGCTTTTATGGGTAAATGGAGGCAACTTGAGACTACACTCATAAGTGAAATAAATCAGACTCACATTTGTAAATATCATATTGTCTCCCTAGTGTTAAAAATAAATAATAATTTTAAAAAATTGAAAGAGTAATAAGATCCAAAATGTGCAATAGTCATTATACTAAGGAAAGAGAAAGAAAGTGCTCAAAATACATATAATTGTATATATGTATAAGTATGCAAGATAGATAACTATACTACTAATTCTCTGTTAGTTCATTAGAAAGAATAGTTTGTGTTGCCACTGTTTGATTGTTTGATTTTTTATGTCTAGATTTCATAACTTGAACAACCACTTCTAAGATAACAATATATAATATATTAACTAGTATTGATTTCTTACTTTTTTTGAAATTCTGTATTACTTCTACCTTTTTTTCTGTTTTGCTTTTTAAAAATAAAAAAAAGAAAGTTGAGCAGCAGAAGCAACAAATGTGAGGACAGAAGAACTACTAGAAAATAAGGCTGATACAGATAACCATATACTTAGTGATGCTTTAAAATGAAAGAACATGAGAAATGGCTGCTAAATGATGCAAAAAAGACCAATATAAGATTAATGATTAATTAGAGCTAGTGAAAAATCAGAAGACAGTACAAGTGACATTTAAAAACTGTTTACAGAAATAGCAGAGAAGTTTCCAAATATGGGGGGGAAACAACATTTAAATGAGTGAGGCCTATAGAACCCCAAATCGCCACAATCAGAAAAGAACTACTCCATGACACATCATAATCACCCCAGAAGTACAACACAAGAACAGGACATTTAAAACTATTTGAGAAAAGCAATGAATCACTTCTAAAGGAAAATCCATTAAAATTACAGTCAATTTCTCAAAACAAACCTTATCACACTCTGGAAAAGAGATTGTCTCCTTAATAAATGTTGCTGGGAAAACTGGTTACACTCATGCAGAAGATTGAATTTAGATCCATATTTCTCACCATGTATCAACTAAAATTAAAGTGGATCAAAGATCTGAATATTAAAACAGGAACACTTGGCCCTGGGGTATAGTTCAGCAGCACAGAACCTGCTTGGCAAGTGCAAGGTCATGAGTTTGATTCCTAATACCAAAAACAAAAACAAAACAAAAAGAAGGAACACTAACCTGCTGTAAGATAAAATAGATAAAACTCTTGAAGACATGGATGTAGGCAAGGATTTCCTGAATAGAATCCCAATTGCACAAGAAATAATACAAAGAATCAACAAATGGGATCATATCAAATCAAATACTTCTGCACAGCAAAGGAGACAAGCAATAGATACAACCTAAAGCCTACATGTTGAAAAAAAATTTTTCCAGCTACTTTCAGAGGACTAATGTCAAAAATACATAAAGGACTCAAAACATTAAACCTCTAAAATAAAAGACCTGATAAAAACATGAGCAACTGACATGAAAAGACATTTCTCAGAAGAACTACAAATAGCTAATAAATGCATGAAAAAAAGTTCAGTATCTCTGGGGATTAAAGAAATACAAATTAAAACAACATTGAGATTTCATCTTACTCCAGAAAGAATGACCATCATAAAAAATCAAATAAGCTGGTTGTGGTGGCACACACCTGTAGTTCTAGCTCTCAGTAGGCTGGAGCGGGAGGATCACCATCAGTTCAAGGCCAGTGTGGGCTATTTAGTGAATCCAAAGTCAGCCTAAACTACATAGTAAGATGCTATCTCAAAAAAAAAAAAAGACAAAAGAAGAAAAAGAAATCAAATAACAAATGCTGGTGAAGTTTCAAGGGAAAAGAAAACTTCTACATGTAGGAATGTAAACTACTACAGCTACTATGGAACTCAGTATGGAGATTCCTAAGAAAACTGAAAACAGAAATTCTATTTGATCCAGATATTCCCCTTCCAGGTATCTTTCCATAAGAGTTAAATTCATCATTTTATACTGATACATGCATATCCATGTTTATGGAAGCACAACTCTTGCAAGCAGCTTATAAGTCCACCAACAGATGAATGGTAAAGAAAATGTTGTCTATATAATGGAGTACTACTCTATTATAAAGAGGAATAAACTTGAATAATTTTTGGAAAATGAATGAACCATGAGACTTTAATGTGAAGTGAAATAATCAGATGCACAAGCTTAAATATCCTATAGTTTATCTTATATGAGAAGCCTACACTATAAATAAATTAAACAGCAAATAAAATATAGACAAGGAGATAGATACTTTGCAATTTGGAAGATGACTAAGAGATGGATGGAGGGAAAAGGGAGGTGAGGAGAAGGGACCATAGAAATAGTTAGGCTATGCTATGTACATTTACCAACTTCCTATGATGAATATCATCATTATGTATAGTGAATGTTTATAAACAATTTTTAAATTTAAAAACCCTGGGTTTGATCTCTGGCACAGGAAAAAAATAATCTTTAGATTTAAATGAGCCACCAGATTCAACACCTCCACACCAGATTAGACTGAATGAACATAACTTGATCATTATAGACAAATATTTCTGGATATTTATTTCATTATTTTCTCTCTCTTGCTGTCGCTCTCCCTCCCTCTCTTTTAGTTTTGTTTTTTTTTTGTTTGTTTGTTTTTTTGTTTTTTTGTTTTTTTTTGAAACAGAGTCTTCCTCTGTAGTTCAGGCTGGCTTTGAACTCACTATGTAACCCTGGCTGGCCTCAAATTCATGGTGATTCTTCTGGGTCAGTCTCCCGAGTGCTAGGATTACAGGCATATGCCACCATGTCCAGTTTTCATCGTAATCTCTATGAAGAGTCTCTTTAGGGGCTGTGGATTTAGTTCAGTGGCATAAATGCCTGCCTGGCAAGCGTGAGGTCATGAGTTCTAGTCTCTTTAGACCTTTTTACTTAATCACACCCCTCCATGAAAATTTAATACCACAGACATTGTATATGTTTGTGTATTGCGTATGTGTGGGTAATATTCACAAAAAGAATATGGTAAGTTTGCCCCCCATAGGAATAATATTTCTCCCACTGAAAACATACATCTGAGGGTTGTACTGTAGTGACAAGGGATCCCTAATCCTAGTAGTTTAAAATAACAGAAGTTTATATTGTGCTTTGTAGGTGGGCAAAGTTGCTCTGCCTCATTATCTTCACTCCGGAACCTAGGCTGCCAGAGCAACTTCCAGATAGAAAAGAAACATTAAAAAAAAGTTTGCCTCCTAAAACATCTATCAGAAGACCCCAGAACTGTCACTTACATTTCAATGGCCAAATCAAGTAATGTGATAAATTCTGAGCCCAAGAAAATAGACAGGTGTGATCTTCCCATGAAAAAGGGAACCCAATATGGGGCAAGCAATCCACCAGTGTAGGCTGTCTCCGCAGGCATGTCCACTACGAGTAGGAAAGAGACAAACACACTCCTGTCAATAGATGAGAGCTCTTGCCTTCATTAGTGTGTGCCTGGCTCCACAGCAAAGGAGGGAATCCCAGGTCTCTGAGAATACATTCTCTTCTTGGGTTTTTATGCCTACATTTTACTTTAATTAGGGTGAAATTAAATTAACTGATCCTCAAAGCAATGAGTGTGGTGCTTGAATCACTAACAAAAATCCTTTTAGTCTTGGAGAACCCTGGGTTTTCCTCACTGGTTTTTGTTCAGGTTTCTTATTTCTAGTGGGAGATTTGGGTGTCCTCACGGACTATATTAGATACCCTGTGCAAAATGTGTTTTAGCTTCAAATCCTGAACATGAAGACAACATCCTGTTTCTTTTGCTTAATCAATAAAATTTCTACTGTGAGTGTATATGATTTCTAAGCCTTATGAAGGAAGTAGTCAGGATATATTCATTCAACTGTGATGACTGGACATGTTGCCAGGTATGCTAATCTAGAATGAAGTTTTGATATACTGTAACTTTGTATTCAAATAAAACATATTTAAAAATAGCAAAAGGAAACTAAATGCACTAAAGTCAAAATGGATCAAAGATCTAATTATTAAAACAGAAAAACTAAATCTACTGGAAGAGAAAATAGATAGAAATCTTGAAGACATAGGTGTAAGCAGAAACTTCATGAACAAAACCCAGATCACACAGGAAATACTACAAAAAAATCAACAACTGGGATCTCATCTTATTAAAAAGCTTTTGTGCAACAAAGGAATTCACTAACAGAGTGAAAAGACAACCCATAGTGTGGAAAAAAAATTTAGCCAGTTGTCCCTCAGACAAAGGACTTATATCTAGAACATAAAAAGAATTAAAAAAAATCAGACTCCCCCAAATTCAGAGACCCAATCCAAAAATGGGCACCTGAGCTGGGCATGGTGGTGTATGACTGTAATCCCAGCACTTGGGAGGCTGAGGCAAGAGAATCACTGCAAGTTTGGGACCAGTCTGGGCTACAAAGTGAGCTCAAAGCCAGTCTGAACTATGTAGCAAGACCCTGTCTCAAAATGGAAAAAAAAATGGGCATCTGAGATGAATGCCCACTTCTTGGGTAAAGAAGTACGAATGGTAAATAAATATATGAAAAAATGTTCAACATTATTGGTCATTTGAGAGATGCAAATTAAAACAATGCTGAGATTCTATCTCACTCCAGAAAGAATGACTATCATCAAGAAATCAACCAATGACAGATGCTGGTGGGCTCTGAGGAAAAAGGAATCCTTGTCCACTGTTGGTGGAAGTGTAAAGTGGTGTAACAACTGTAGGAAATCAGTATGAAGATTCCTCAAAAAAACTAGGATTGGCAGTCCCATTCAGTTGAGCTATTTCCCTTCTGAGTATCTTCCCAGAAGAATTAAAAACATCATACCACAGCGATATATGTGCATTCATGTTTGTAGCAGCACAATCTGTAATTACTAAATCTTGGAAACAATCCGAATGCCCATCAACCAAGGAGTGGATAAAAACAATGTGATCATTTTATACAATGGAGTATTATGCAGCTGTAAAGAAGGGTAACTGGAGAGTTCTATAGGTAAATGAATGCAACTTGAGACTATACTCATAAGTGAAATAAATCAGACTTACATGTGTAAACATTGTACTGTCTCCTTGGTATGAGAAACTGAAAGGCTAAATAAGGACCAAAATGTACAATAGATAGTATGAAATGGGAAGAAATTCTTCAAAAGGAAAAGGAACTAGTATGGGGAAAGGGGAAGAGAAGGAAGGGAAAAGTGAAAAAAAAAAACAAGATAGTTGTATGGGGTATGCTATGTCCCCCCAAGTCCTCACATACTTTTGATGGGGCTAAGTCTGGCGCTTGCTTGTGTTCGGTTTGCTGTACCCGCCCAGGGGTGGAGCCACTATACAATGTAAGGGAAGGCAGGTCTTCCTCTTGTTTGCTTGCTCTTCCGCCTCTCTCTGCCTCTCTCTCTTGCCAGCGTGCCTTGTGGCTTGCAGCCGCCATGAACTGTAGCCCCGTCATGCCGTGCTATCTTGGAGCCAACTTATGGACTGAAACTCCCAAGAAACTGTAAGAATAAACCTTTTCTTCCCTAATTTTGGGCATCAGGTATTTTGTTTTGGCAACAAGCAAAAAGTAACTAAGACTATAGTTATACTACTAGTTTTTCTTAGTTCATTGAAAAGAAAGGTTTGTGCTAATATCATTTAGAGAATTTTTATGCCCATATCTTGCACTCTGAGTAACTACTTTGAAGATAACAACATGCAATGTATTAAGTATTATTTTCCTCTCATTTTGTTTTGAAATTTTGTTTTTATTTTTTCCATAAAATAAAAAATAGAATAAAAGTAGCCAAGGGACACTAAAAGAAATACCTGTGGAAAATAAGAATTGCAATTTAATTTGACAGCATGACTCAAATATTTATTATGATGCCTTTCTTCTTTCTTACAATTAGCCACAGAAAGTCCCATTAGTTACCAAAGACTATTTGAGCTAAAAGTTGGCCTATACACTTTGAGGTTTTAGAAAGCCCTTTGGGGACTGGGCAGTAGGAGTAAGGGTTGGATTCTGAGCTCTGTGCTCTACACTTAATGTTGAAAAATAAACCTTTCATTCCGAAGGACCACTGCATTAGTCAGTTTTCCCATAAGGTGGGCACAGCACCCAACACCCACAATTTAAAGAAGTAAAAATTTAATTTGGCTCTACACCCACAATTTAAAGAGGCAAAAATTTAATTTGGCTTTCAGTTTTAGGTAGTTCAGTCCAAGCTTAACTGGCTTCAAGGATGAGACATTGTGGCAGAAGTTTATGGCTGAGAAAAAGTTCTGAACTTATGGTGACTGGGAAGAAGAACAGGGGAACAGCATCAGAGAAGACCAGGCCAGGGACCAGACGTAGTACTCAAAGTCATGACTCACCTGTATTCCCCAGAACTGTGCAGTACCAATCCCCTAGGTGGCTTCCAAGCCAATCAAGTTAGCACAAGTAAGCTCAACCACTGCAACCCCAAACACTGCCTCACATCCCAATGGATCCCCAATTATTACAGTTGTGTATTGGACATTTCATAGTGTGCTTCCCACATACTCTTTCTATGTGGTTTGTCTAGGTTCACCTTGGTGATAAGGGTTCATTCTTTTTTTTTTTTTTTTTTTGGTACCAGGGCTTGAACTCACAACCTCACACCTGCCAGGCAGGCGCTGACACCACTGAGCTAAATCCCTGGCCCTATTTTTTGAGACAGGGTCTCACTATGGAGTTCAGGCTGGCCTTGAACTCACTTTATAGCCCAGGTTGGTCTCGAACTCAAAACGATCCTCCTGCCTCGGCCTCCTGAGTGCTGGGATTAAAGGCGTGCACCATCACAGCTGGCTAACAATAAGGGTTCATTCTTAATAACTGTTCCTCTGTCTTTTCCTCTTGATATAGGAGAAATATAACTCCCAATCTGTTAGATGTCAGATTGCTGAGTTTATGTCCCTAGAATCAATGAGTAAGTTCCAAGGGACAATAGAGGTTAAAAGGAGGGGAGATTTATTGAGAGATAAGTCCTGTGAGATAGGAGGGGTCCCCAATGGGTTGACACTAATGCCCTTTTCAGAGGTAATTTAGATGGCAAGGTCACAATGTGGGTAAACTACAATCAACCTCTAGGATTACAAGTATAACCACTTAGCTAACACTGATCCAACAGTATAACTGGATCCCTCTAGCTCTCAGGTTCTTGTTTTGGGTCAACAAAGATTGAAGTCAACAAAACATCAAGTAGCAAGCAGCAGTGGAGAATGGCCAAATGTCTGTTTATTAGAAAGAATAAAAGAGTTTCCTACTTGTTGGAGAAGGTTCAAAACCACAGATGTTTGTTATGGGTTAAAAACTGGTAGCCAATTTAACACCAACTGAATTAAATTAGCATGGTGCTGAGTATAGATGGCCCACCTGAGGAAAGTTGCCAGCATAAAAGGAGACGTGGAGCAGAAGAGTGAGGCACTGTGGGTTCTCCTAAGTGTCATTGTTTGGGGTCATTGGTTCTCCTGGAGGAGCTCGTGATGGCTAGCGTCCCTGATATGAATTTGGCCATTGGAGGAGCTCAGAACCTTGTCCTGAGAATGTCTACAGTTCACGTTGGGGGAGCTCTGCTCCTTACATTGAGCATCACTTCCTGGCTCCGGAGGACAAGATGTGTGCTGTTTAATCTCCAGGAGAAGCTTGTCACACTGACTTTCTGGTATCTACTCAGCTGTTCTCATTGTCGGAAGAGCTCGGGACTTCATTGTCGCTGAGGATGGCTGTGGTACTTTTCAGGGCAGCCCTGGTCCTTATTGTGAGCATTGCTTCTTGACTCCAGTATGGAACCTTCAACCTACTGGCACAGATCCTTCACCCCACTGGCACAGACTTTCTAGCTTCCACCGCTGACCTTTGGGCCTTTCCAGCACAGATCCATCAAATGAACTTGCATGAGTCATTGTCATGGGCTCTAGGCCTCCAGTTGGACTTGTGGGAGGCATTGTCATGTGGTCCGGGTCTTCAGCTGGACTCATGCAGGACATTGCTGTGGGATCCAGGCCCTAGGCTAGATTTTCTGGGTCTTTAGTGTTGTGGACAGATTTCCTGCACTTTCTTGTATTTAACTCTGGGTGACCATCATAAAATAATACTGTACCAGGAGAGTAGTGCCTAGGGGGCTGGTGGAGACATGTGGGTCGAGGCGGGACCTACACTTCAGCCTGTCACGACCAGGACTTGCTTCCTGCTTGTTTTGGACTGAGATGCCCATGATGGAGTTATCCAAGAAACAGAAAATCTGTTCTGGGTTGGGTTTAAAACCAAGATACTGGATTCTCCTAGTTAAAATAACGAGCTCTGAGTGTATAGTGAAAATGGTATTATCTACATTAACAGCTCATAACTCGAAGGCATGACAATCAAGGAACACACATGGACTTGTGGCACATGGAAATGTGTACAAAAAAAAGGGAAATCTATAATTCTTTAGAAGTAGGAAGGCATTCTTCTTCCCCAAAATGAATACATTGTGCTCAGTTATCAAGTTTGACAATCTTCCAGAATTAAAGAGACTGTGTCACTGGGGTCCCATCATCACCCTTGGTGTTATAGCAACACCTTGGTGTTAGAACACTACAGTGGCCATGATGGACTCTTTGTGTTGTGGTATTGGCCTCCACGTGCAATTGGAGGAGGTGTGAACATCATGCTGATAAACTGGACTGTTATGATACTTTATAATTACTTTAATGCTGTGTTTGTTGGTCCTGGCTTTGTCCCTCTGGGGTGGAAACTGGAAAATTCTCAGGATAGCATGTATTGCCAGTATTGTAAAGTCTGTCAAGCGTACAAGGCACCACGTTCACATCACTGCAGAAAGTGTAACAGATACGTGATGAAGATGAACCATCACCGTCCTTGGATCAAAACTGTGGTGGTTACCAAAGTCATGCTTTGTTCACACTGTTTCTCCTTTTAGCACTGCTGGGTGGCTGTATCCACGCTGCTTTCATTTTTGTTATGTCTATGTCAGCTTTATAATCAGCTTTATAATCAGCTCTCCTTTGGGTGGAACACAGTGAAGGTTGAAATGAGCACAGCCCGGAGAGATCCTCTTCCCTTTGGATTAGCTGCATTTGCTGCCAGATTGTTTGCCTTGGGATTAGCTTAAGGAACAACTATAGCTGTTGGGGTGTTGTTTTTTATCCAGATGAAAATAATTCTCAGAAATAAAACTTCTAGTGAATCCTGGATTGAAGAGAAGGCTAAAGATCGAACTCAATATTATCAACTAGATGAAGTCTTTGTTTTTCCTTATGATATGGGAAGTAGATGGAAGAACTTTATGTCTTTGTTTGTTTGTTTGTTTTTGTTTTGTTTTGTACTGGGGATTGAACTCACAACCTCATGCCTGCCAGGCAGGCGCTTAAGCCACTGACCTAAATCCCCAGCAAGAATTTTAAACAGGTATTTACATAGTCAGGGGTTCCAGATGGAGATGGATTGGAGTGGCCAATATGAGAAGGCTGTCACCAGTACAGCTTACCAATAGAACAGAGTCAGAAGATAAAAGAGTCAGAAGTGTTCACTATAAGGTAATAGAAGATTATAACGGTGCCTGTTGTCCTTTGAATAGAGGAATCAAAACCTTCTTCACGAGTCCCTGCACTGAAGAACCTTGAATACAGCCACACAGAGGGGAGCTCATTTTAGCCACAAGATACTGGTTATATGGAGACAAAATTCTTGATGATTCCTTTATGGAAAGTGTGTCAAGAATAAGAGGATGGTTCCCCAGAAACTGTGTGGAGAAATGTCCCTGTGACACTGAAACAGATCCAATCCCAGAAGGCGAGAAGAAAACCAGATAGTCACTGTTAAAATGAAATTATTCTTTTTAAGTCTGCTTCATTACTTGAAAATTGTACATATTACTAAAGAATTATGCAACAAGCCTACTATGGTTAAGATGTTCTTTTCCTCAAAGGTGCCCTAGTGCCATGATTTAAATATTTTTATTACTAATTTGGAATGGAGAAGCCATTCTGTGTATGCCTTTGAATTTCTGCCTCTTTTTATCACCTCTTCCTTCCCACAAAAGGAAAAATATTTCACCCTGGTAGCTAATGCCATTTCCTCTAGGTTTTTCTTTATGCATTGCATACTATGGACTTTACCTGCTGATATAGTTACCCTTTGCCAGGAGCATCTGCATGTGACGTTTCTTGTGTCCTTGTCAGTTGATGCTTCTTAAATATCCTACAAACTGTTAGAACTTGTCAGATTCAACATAAGCTCAAATTTAGTTTCTTGTCTTTTAATAATGCAGATTTTGTCAAAGCAAATAAAGATCAATGTATGTTCTGATAAAAAAAATAATAATACTATAAATTCTGTGTCCCATATGAAATTGTTCTCCCTGCAACCCCTGACTACGACAATGTTTAAATTCATTGGCCTTTTATGGAGTTTTTGGGATCAGCGTCATGACAAAAAGCAGAGTCGTTCCTCATTTCAGGTTGACCTTTGATGTCTAGAAAGCAAGCTGCTTTGTTTGCAAGTCACTTCTTCCAAGATCTTTCCCATTTCATTAGGAACCTGTTCTTTGTCCCTTGCATTTCATTAGGCCCTGCTGACCAGTTTGCTTAAGTTAATTATTTGGGCCCTTTAGTATGTTAACTCACTTAGATCCCAAGTTTTAGTGTACTTTAAGTTAACTATTCAGGACCAGTGCCCTATCTGCCTAACTTCCTCTATCTTCTGGCTTCAATAGGGAAACAGATCACTTTTAGTACATGAGCTGGATGTGGTGGCACACTCCTATAATCCCAGCACTTGGGAGGCTGAGGCAGGAGGATCTTTGCAAGTTCGAGACCAGCCTGGGCTACAAAGTGAGTCCAAGGTCAGCCTAAACTGCATAGTGAGACCCTGTCTCAAAAGTAAATAAATAAATAAATAAAAAGAGTACATGGAAACAGCAAGGGCATTTTGGGGAAGGGATGGGTCTAGATCAGTGGTGATGAACATATGGCATGTGTGCCACAGCCAGCTGTTTGTTGTCATTGAAAGCTCTAAGAAGTTTGCCATCACTGGTCTAAACTCTATTAACTTCCGATAGAGTTTGGACAGGGACAATGCCAGTTAGAATGAGCCCACTGCCATCTTAGAAAAATGCAGGTTTCATTTTACTTAGGTCACAGAGGACACAAGCCCGTGGTTTGTCCAATTCATCTCCTCAAGAGCCTGCCAAAAAACTATTTTAAAAGCCTCTTAACCTGTAAGAAACACTTACTCTGTTCTACTATCACAGAGGTCCCTATCAGGTTTAGCAATAAACCTGCTTGTATTATAGGCAGCTAAGTTAGATAGAAAGTAATATACAGTCAGAGAGGAACTGGGCTCTAAAGGAAGTCAGCAGAAAAATAAAGATATCAGAATTCTGACTGAAGGCGTAGCTGAAAAAGACCAGGTCTCAAGATAAAGGTGCAATGGCTAGGCCTACATGTCTCACTCAGGTATAAGCAGTAACTTAGAATTATACTATAATTATCACCCTCTGGCCCAGGAAGTCCAGCTAGGCATCAGTTGCCCATGTGGGTGGCCAGAGCATATGGACCCATTCCTTTTCCAAAACACCTTTGTTCTTTCCATATGCCCTTGCTGTGTGACCTACTTCCCTATTGGATCAATGTTAGCTACATGAATATACTTGTAATCTTATTGATTGATTATAGTTTGACCCATGTTTTACCCACCTTGTGATTTTGTACCCGCCTCATGATTTTCTCTATTAAACTCTTTTAGAGAAATGACCTTGGTGGCAACCCACTTTCAGGACACCTCATGTCTCTCAGGAGCTATTTCCCAATAAACCTTTCCTACTCTTAATCCTATTGTTTCTAGGAATTCTTTGATTTTGGAGGGACACAATTTAGGCATATCTGACCTCTAGCAAGTTGGGAGTTGGATCTTTTCTGTATCATTTGAAGGTTGCATCTAGATAACTGAAAGGAAGTAAAAGCGTGCTTTCATTTCCTGGTACCCCTAAATATTTTGATGGAATTTTAGGCAGTCAAAAATCATCATCTTTTGTTAGTTGCTTATGCCTGGCCTTTTTTTGAAATGATGATGGATTTAAATTGAGAACATGGGAAGATTATGATGTTTCTTTGATGAGATATTTTGCTTTTGCAGGCAGGGCCTTGTATTCCTGTTACACACTATATTTAAATTTACTATTTGCTGAATTCACTTGTATTCCTTGCTTGGTCTTGTTTGGTAGTTACAAGATTTTTTTTTTCTTATTTTAGACAGCAGTACTATGGAAAGGTAGTGTTGGAGCTCTCCCTAGTGGACTTTGTTTTTCATGGAAACTTTCTGTATCTTCAGAGTTATTTTATTTTATTTTACTTTATTTTTAGAGCCAAGGTCTTGATATGTAGTTCAGCCAAGCCTTGGCCTTGAACTCCCTTTGTAGCCCAGGCTAGCCTTGAACTCACAACAATCTTTCTGGCTCAGCCTCTCCAGTGCAAGGATTACAGGCATGCACCACCACACCCAGCCAGGGTAAATTTTAAATAGAATTTAGCCTACAGAGGGAACAAAATGCTTCATAAATGAGTATGAGATTCCCTCAGTCAAATAAATGACTAGAGTGGCTGCCATCATTATATCTGGGGGGACAGGATTCACTGGGAGAGCCTGACTTAATCCCTTCTCCATGCTCATGGAGGGAAATGTTGAGCCTGTTCTGCCTCAGTTTCCTTTCCTGTCTGATCTTCTGCTGGTGAGAAGGCAATATTAGCTCTTGCGATTCTTTGCTCTCACCTTCCCAGGCTGAAGGTGGTAACTCATGGCAGACCATCTCACTAACTCAACACAGCATGTGAAGAGGAGATCTTCTTTTTTTCTGATCTCTTTTTGGATCTTTTCTTGTCACTTTGTACTTTCCTTTTCTGGAGGCATGAGGCATGTTTCCGCTAAAGATCAGAGAGAGAGAGAGAGAGAGAGAGATTGAAAGATTTTAGTCCCAATCTATCTCATCTTCTCTCCGTTTCAGCAACTAAAGCTCTCAAGGTGAACCCACAGAAAATGAGCATTTGTCTGTAAAAATTCTGAAGACAGGAAATCATTTAGATAAGGAACACACACCCACCCATCTCTGGCAGATGAAACTTCTTCGGAATTTTGTTCATCCGGGTGGAGACACATAAAAGCAAAGTCCCTGCCCAGTGTCTTGAGCACGGTTTCCCACTCAGTGGCTGCGGGAAACTGGACCTGAGACCCAGTGGAAAGAACTGAACTCTGGGTGACCCCAAAGGGAACTATTTCCATAACCACATTATCTGAGGGGCCAAAACACATTGACTTCATGGGAGGATTTCTAAACTGCTCTTTCAACCTCCCTTTCTAAATTGAAGGGTATAAACTCAATCTGCCTGATTCCATGGCTCTCTTTTTTTGGGTGGCTGGGCTCGTGGCCCAAACCATGCAGATATAATTGGCAAATCAGGTGATAAAATGACACTATCCTCAGGAAATGTCTGTGGACTTCAACTGAGAAGGAACTCAGTGGTTTACTTTTCTGTCTTATTCTCACACTCTTTAAAAGGCCCCAACTTCCTGGCTCTCTCCCCTCCGATGTCTGGTTCTCATCATTTATGAGGGTAAGGGAAGGGAGAAATTGTCAAATGTACTTTCACCAATGTGTAAGTTGTGGTTGCTGGACAAGGAATACAGGTTTTAACTTGTGAGTTTCATAAGCATGTTGGAGTACTGAGACGTAAAAATCTTTAGAGTGGGTTTCAAGTAAACCTAGACTTTTCTTGCTGCTAAGAAAAATTGCCTAAATTATTAGATAGAGAGCACAAAATATCTCAGAGACTTCTTTGCCTTAGGACCAGAGGGCAGGATTTTTCTCAATCTTTACTTGTCTCTATCTATTCCTGGAGGTGATAGATCTCTTTTTCAGCCTGGGGTTTTAGAACTTCTTGATTCAGAGTCTTAAAATAAAATTAGAAAGTAAGCTCTAAATGATACAGTTGGAGCACTCTCAATCTACCCTTTGACTTTTTTCCTCTCTCACCCTCTTTCAAAAAGTTGGAAAGCAGTTTTTCAGGTCTCTTGATCATTGGTTTAATTTTTGTTAGCAATTCTTCCCACTTTAAACATCGCTGTTATAATCATCGCTGTTTCGTGATTTTGGAAACACTTAGCAGTTAGAAATGGCAGTTTTCAGAAGAAGTAGGGGCACACATCAGTAAGGGTAGCTAGTCTGGCCTGACCTATCTTCTGATCACTCTACAGATAGCAGCCACCTGTTCTGGAGTAAGGAAATTTGGGGGTTGCCCTGAGGAGATACAAAAAATAAGTAGGGATTAATAGGGATGCATCATTTTCCCCCTTCTTGTTTTATAGATGGGAAACTCAATGTCAAATTTCCTTACTCTTTTAGAGTGAATTTTTTTTTTGTACTGGGAATCGAACTCACAACCTCATGCTTGCCAGGCAGGCACTGTGCCACTGAGTCATTTCCCCAGCCATAGAGTTCTTAAGCACTGGAATTTGTTCAACCTTTGTACTTTGAGGAAAAGCTGTTCAATATTTTTTTCTACACCCATGTATGGCCTGTCTATACCATAGAGGCAAAGTGGGATGCTATAGGAAGTATTGATTATAGTACTATTTTACAACTAGAGTTGTACTGTAAGAGAAAGGGAAAATGATTAGAGGTACCTTATCTTCAGACTTTCTTTGCAGTAAGAGACAACCCAGACTTGTGTTCAAAGTGTAGACATAAGCTTCTGGAAAACCAGACACCTCTGACCCTTAAGGGGCAATCTGACGCATCTATCATTACTGAGTCTGAATTGTCCTCAGTACCCTAAGGTTGAGACTTCTAAACCAACCCTAATTAAAGCCATTATTGGGCTGTGTCCACCTCTCCCTGATTTTGTTTGGACTCCTCAAGAACAGTATCCCATAGAGAAGTTGGGTGGAGAATTGGTCCTACTTGTGTCCATGTGTCCTTTGCCTTTAATATCCTCAAACAGGTCAAACAAGACTTGAGAGTTTTCAGACCATCTCAATAAGTACACTGGGGACTAACTCAGACCTGTGAACTGGAGTAGAATGACATAATATTGTTCTTAAATCAAACATTGACCTCTAGTGAGAAACAAATAACATTACAGGCTGCTATTACATTTGGAGATGAATATTATGTTGTTCATTTTATAAAAAGACCCAAAGAGAGGCAGCAAGAGAAACAGCCAGTTCCTATCAAAGCCCAGGTACTTTTTTTTTTTTTTTTTTTTGCGGCACCAGGGATTGAACTCACAACCTCGCACCTGTCAGACAGGCACTTAAGTCACTGAGCCAAACTCCCGGCCCTGGTTTTTTTTGAGGCAGGGTCGCACTGTGTAGTTCAGGTCGGCCTTGTGCTCGCATTGTAGCCCAAGCCGGCCTAGAACTCACAACGCTCCTCCTACCTCAGCCTCCTGAGTGCTGGGATTAAAGGCGTGAGTCACCATGCCCAGCTTAGGTTGTACATATTTTTGATGTGCTATCAGGTGTAGGTTTTTTACATGTGGATATCCAGTTGTTGCAGTATATTTATTGAAGATACAATCCTTTCTCCATTTAACTGCCTTTACATCTTTGTCAGAAATCAATTGTCTGTTATGTGGGTATCTATTTTGGGACTTGATGTTGTTAACTTAGTGGTTTGTGTATCTTGACATCAATACCATTTTGCCATGATTAATGTAACTTTGTGATAGTCATGAGATTGGGGAGGGTTAGAACTCTAACTTTGTTCCTACATCAAAGTTGTTTAGACTATTCTGAGTCTTTTGTATTTCTACAAAAATGTAAGAATCAAAATGTTAATATTTTTTTTTTAGCAGCGCTGGAGATTGAACTCACAGCCTCACACCTGCCAGACAGGCGCTTAAGCCACCGAGCCAAACTCCCAGCCCTAGTTTTTTGAGGCAGGGTCGCACTATGTAGCTCAGGCCGGGCTTGCGCTAGCGATGTAGCCCAAGTGGGCCTCGAACTCACAACGCTCCTCCTACCTAAGCCTCCCGAGTGCTGGGATTAAAGGCATGCGCCACCATGCCCGGCAAAATGTTAATATTTTTATAAAAAAATAATATTGGCATTTTGATAAGGGACTGTATTTTCTGGTCTTTATTATTTTCTTCTATTTATTTTTGGTTTTACTCTGTCTTTTATTTCTAATTTCTTAAGGAAAGATATGAGGATATTTCATAACTTTCTTCTTTTCTAAAAAATGCACTTAGTGTTGTAAGTTTTAAAAAAAGATTCAAAGAGAGACAGCAAGAGAAACAGCCAGTTCCTACTAAAGCCCAGGTTATATATATATAAGATGTCTACTTGCTTTCACAGGTGAAAAGGATTTTTCCATCTGATTCTTTTATTATAAGAGAGCTCTGTTAAGTGATGACCTGTAAGAAAAGTTCTAGCCGGGTATGGTGGTGCACTCCTGTACTCACAGCACTTGGGAGGTTGAGGCAGAAGAATCATTTGCAAGTTCGAGACCAGCCTGGGCTACAAAGTGAGCCCAAAGCCTGCCTGAGACCCTGTCTCAAAAAGACAAAAAAAAAAAAAGTTCTAACTACTCTATTTGTAGTTACAAACCTAAAAATATTGTCAAAGAGTTATTGTAGTTTAACTTGGTCAAATAGATCTGAGAGTACATATTAATTTAAATGTAATTCCCTTGTGTATGCTTATCTGTCTGTCTGTTCAATGTGTATTAATAATGGGCTAAAGTACCTACCGCTGGTTCAATTTTAAAAAATAATTTTTTTAGCCAGGCATGGTGGCTCACACCTGTAATCCCCGTACTCAGGAGGCCAAGGCAGGAGAATTGTTGCATGTTCAAGACCAGCCTGGGCTACAAAGTGAGTTCAAGTCCAGCTCAAACTGCATAGCAAGACCCTGTCTCAAAAAAAAAAGATGCTAAAAAATAAGAAAAGAAAAATAATTTTTTATATATTTATGATTGTTATCTCTTCCTCTTGGATTGTTCCCTTTACAAGGATGCACTGATCTTCTTTGTCTCTCTTAATCAGTCTTGGGTTGAAATCCACTTTGAAAATGGAATAGCTATACTTGCTTTTTTCCAGGTTCCAATTACATGGAGTATTGTTTTCCATCCTTTGACTTTCAGTCTATGAATTCCTTTTTGAATTAAATGTGTTTCTTATATGCATCATATTGTTGGCTCTTGCTTCTTAATCTATTCTGCCATTGATGGTTATAACTGATATGTATTGATTTATCCTTGTCAGGTTATTTTCTTGTTATTGGCTCCCTTTCTTTCCCCTTCTGTTTTATTGCTTGCTTTGCCTGAAGGATTCATTCTGTTGAGGTTCATGGAGTTGAAATCCTCATTATCTCTTTCAAGAATGTCCTTCAGAACATTTTGGTG
>RJWM01013456.1:0-53352 GCA_004363535.1 Dasyprocta punctata
TTTTTTTTTGTTGTTGTTGTAGTTTTTGTTTGTTTTGTTTTTCTTCGCTCAAATAAAATTAAAAAAAAATAAAAAATCCAAAGTAACCTATAAAACATCAACACAGTCTTTTAACCATGTAATGAATTTTTCTAGAACATTGCTTTTCAGTCTTTATCTGTCCCAACCAACCAGGTAGTAATGGTGGCAGGCCATGGCAGCCAGAGAACGGTGGGGCAGTGGTTGTCAACTGTGGCCCATGACTGACAGCAGGAGCACCATCTGGGTACTTGTTAGACTTGGAGATTCTTGGGCTTTTCCCTAGACCTACTAAATCAGAACCTCTGGGTCTGCGGCTTACATTCTGTATGTTACTGGACTTTCCCGGTGCTGCTGATGCATGCCAAAATTTGAGACCAGATACTCTAGAACATAGGTGTGTTAGGAATGTATTACATTGTAACAGATAATTTCTAAAGAATCATAGGGATTTGAACCTACTTAATTAGCGTCTTTATCCACTATCAGTGATCAGAGTCTTGTAGGACATATCCCTTGGATCTAAAGAAAGTCATCAGTGTTCTCCTAGGGTAGTACACATATGCACATGTTAGTGTCCAACATGTTTGTCCCATTTCATGGAGCTTGAAGTTCATCTATGGACTCAAGGTTCAAAACCCATTAACAAGTTTGGATCACTTATTATTTCTTTTTTTTTTTTTTTTTTTTTCGTGGCACCGGGGATCGAACTCACAGCCTCGCACCTGCCAGACAGGCACTTAAGTCACTGAGCCAAACTCCCAGCCCTAGTTTTTTGAGGCAAGGTCGCACTATGTAGCTCAGGCCGGCCATGCGCTCGCGTTGTAGCCCAAACCAGTCTCGAACTCACAGCACTCCGCCTACCTCAGCCTCCCGAGTGCTGAGATTAAAGGCGTGCGCCACCACGCCCAGCTTCACTTACTATTCCCCTTGCAGCTCACAAGGGATGTCTTGTATTAACCCTCTTGCCTATAAAGAATCCTCAACATTCCTGGCAGTTGGGTGGGAGCTGGGGGAGAAGTTGAGGGGATTTGACACAAGAATATTAGAGTAGGTAGTCAGTTAGCTTCTTGTGTTGATTTGGATAAAATCATGGAAACTGTATGAAATTTGCAGTAACTTGGAATTTGGAGTAATAGCAAAATATGTTGGGAGAGTAGCATATTCTAGAAAGACACTATCAGCCAGGAATGACAAGTTACATCAGCAAGGTGAACGATGAACATATAAAATCCTTTCATTGCACAATGATAGCAGGAGATGTAACTTAGGAGCTTTCACTGGTAGATTCTTATGAGCCAAAAGTCAATGAGTGCTAAGTAAACCAACCAGGTCTCAAGCTACATTAATTGCAAAAGTCATAGAATCTGTCTTTTCCCCAGCGTGGCTGAGGTTGCTAAGGATTCGGTATTGATCAGACCATGTGTGGAATATTAGTTCCAGGCCACATACTAGAAATGGAAGGTATAGACACACTGGAATCTATTAAGAGCTGAGAGATCAGAGTGGTGGAAGGAATCTTGAGGGATGATGGAATGCTGGCGTGGGGACAGAGGAGTGGGAGCGGAGACCTGGATACCCAGCTCCATATAACTAGTAAGGTTGTTATGTGACTCCAAATTATGCTTGTCTTCTGGGGCCATTGAGAAGCTGTAGGGTCTGATTTGGGGTCTCTATAAGGAAGAGGCGTTCGTTCAACCTGATTGTTTGCTCTCTGGCAATCATCATGTGTTCTCGTAGCTATATCCTTGTGGTCATACTAGTTCCACGGACATTTTATTGTATGTCTTTGTTTTCTTTTGCTTCTTTCTTCTCTCTCTTCTTAATTCCCTGTTTAATTTGTGGTGAGGGTGAAAGAGGAGATGGGAAGAAAATAAGGTCACCATGGATCTTTGCTTTTTTCCTCTGTCTGCTTCTCACCCTTCAGTAACCAAGGGCAAATCTTGAGTGGTCGTCAGACAACCAGAGGCATAATTAGTGGTCACCCCTGAAATTTACCTTGGAAATTTAGTAGTATGGCCATGACCAGGAATACCCCAACTCCTTCACTCAGAGTTTACTCCTCATATTTACTGAGGGTTTTGTTTTGTTTCTCAGAAAAGTAAAACTTGTAAATTATTTTATATTTGGCAGACATCTGACTTTATCCTTCTTTTCTCCTAGAGGCAGTTGCTCTTGGATCCTTCTGTTTACAATGGCACAGAGAACTGGACTGGAGGATCCGGAGAGATATCTCTTTGTGGACAGGGCTGTCATCTACAACCCTGCCACTCAAGCTGATTGGACAGCTAAAAAGCTAGTGTGGATTCCATCAGAACGCCATGGTTTTGAGGCAGCTAGTATCAAAGAAGAACGAGGAGATGAAGTTATGGTGGAGCTGGCGGAGAACGGAAAGAAAGCAATGGTCAACAAAGATGACATTCAGAAGATGAACCCACCTAAGTTTTCCAAGGTGGAGGATATGGCGGAGTTGACCTGCTTGAATGAAGCTTCTGTCTTACATAACCTGAAGGACCGCTACTATTCAGGACTTATCTACGTAAGTATTTTTCCAGATACTCATGGAAATTGGTGACGGTGAATTAATGTCAATTATATCCCTTGGCATAATCAAGTGAGAATGTGGAAGCCCCCCCCATAATCTCTGTTTATCACTACTATTTCTGATAGGATGTCTCTTGACTTTCACAAGTCTTGTTTTCCTTTAAATCTTAACATGTTAGGTTTGAATAATCCAGTCTGCAGTTGTATATAGTAAAATGGTGTCTGCATACTTTTGTAGTAGTGCTCTGGAGCATAATAAGTTGAGAGAGCATGTGGTGTAAAGACAAGGGTTATATAAAGTGATGAGGTTCACATTAGCAGGAGGGTACAGACAGCAAAATGGTAGAAAATCAAGTACCTATCCAGGACCATGAAGCGGAGGGGATACATACAAGCTTAGGGGTTTCAGTAACAGCAAGGATATCTTCATTTGTATACAGGAAAGTAGAAAAGAGGCTTTTAAGAGGAAATAGTTCAGGGTGAGATTGAATCTGTGGTTGTCCTGTGGTTAGCAGCCAGCATGTATAGTACAGTCACTGACCATGTCCCTGACCATACAGAAGTTACTGACATTAATAAGGGATAAAGTAGAGAGGAAAAGTACAAGCTAGATACTGAAAAGGCTCTAGAAAACCAAGTAAGTTTGAGGGGATGGTAGATAGAGGTGGCAATGATTTGAAGAAGGTAGCATGAATTGGCTTTAAACAGGATAAAGAGGATTAGTGAGAAAAATTGATCAGAGGGGTGATCGAAATTAGAAAAAGGTATTTGAATTTTATGCAAGGAATGTGCCACTGAGGTTCATGAATAATTCAACACTTCAATCAGAATTAATTGTCCCGTAGGAATTAGTGTATTTAAGGAATATTTACCTAACACCTGCTGTGTTCTAGGTGCTGGGGTAGTGAGGAGAACAAAATGAGCCGGGCTGTAGCGTTGTGATGTGGCTTAGGAGGAGATGAAATGGGGATGTAGGATGGGGAGAGGGGGAGAGCGGCTTCCCACGGAGGTCAGGGAAGGGCCCTTGGACAAGATTGCATGTAGGCTTAGAGTCTGCCTGATGGAAGGAGCCAGCCAGGGGAAGAGCTGAGAAATGAGCTGTTTGCTTGTGGCCTTTGCTGGAGTTGTTCGTGTCAAGTTTGATGGTCTCCCTTACTTCTGTTCCTCTATGGGGTAGGATGTAGAGTAAGAGAGGAAAAGGCAGCAAGACTGGGAAAGCGCTTTGAAGAGAGTGGAATGATCTTGGAAAAGGGGAGAAACCAAAGATAAAGAAAACTGGAGAGCAGCGTGGAGAATCCAGCTGTGTGGAAGACGACTACTTTCTTGTCTGGCTCTGGGTTTGGCTGTGTGATTCTGCTCCAGGCCCGAGGGTAGGGGAGCTTGGGCATCCACTGCTGGTACAGACAGAAGGCAACTTGCCGGTGGTCTTTGGGGTCAGTCTGGGAAGGAATGGAAGTCTAGGTGGGGGAGGCTGATGTGTAGATCAAGAGCTGGGGGTTTTAATGATGTCGAGGGGCAGTGTTCATGGGAGCAGGGATGTGAGAGGGCTAGAAAGTAAAGAGACTGGTCAGTTGGTAATGTGGACCTCTGAATTTTGGACCCCTGAATTTTGCGAAGTGGGTCTATTTTGAATTAAGCCAGATGCACTGACTTATGCAGGTTTAGGAAGGTAATGGCACAACCAAAAAGTAACAGAAGGCTGAAGTGTGAAGGAGATTGTGGCTGTGAAAGGGAAGTAATCAAAGAAAAGACAAATGTATTTTATTTGTAACAGTTTCCCATGATAATTCTGAGATTTCACAGCTATTATTGAGTTTGTTTGTTTGTTTGTTTTTCTTTCCAACTTAACTCAGGACAACCTGCATGAACTTGTGAGTTTCTTTTCAAAGCATGGTCTCCGTGGTATGTACAGGAGAATGCGAGTCATTCTCAAAGTATTAAGGTCAAGTAGAGCTGGGGGTTTGGGAGGATCATGGCTCTAGTCAGGCAGGTGCAGCAAGGTTCTCCCCAAGGATCTCAGGGAACATGCACCTCTAAAGAAGTGTGGAGAGTGGGGCTGGGTGCAGCCACCATTGCTGCAGGGGGACACATTTGTTTTGGGATTTGGAATTAACAGGTCAGGTGAGGTTGATCAGTTAGCTAAAGGTAATTGGTTGAGGTTCTGGGATATATACACTACTATGATTACATAGGACCCTTTGCGGCATATTTCTATAGATAAATTGTGTTGTAGCTTAAGTTTAATTCAAACAAGTTAAGTTGCTAACAGGCGTGGTTATGTTCTTTCCTTGTATTTTCTTTGGATTTATACTCCCAGACCTCTTGACTTCTCGGGTCATCAATTTTCATCTTCCTTCCTAATAAAACTATTTAAAACTGTAAATGTCTCATCTAACAGTTTCAGCTCACCACAGAAGTCTTAATAATGTAGCATTTTTATTACTTATTTTAAATATTTGATAATTTTTATTATAATTTCTTCTTCAGCCTCTAGATCTTTCAAACTTTTTTAACATTTCCCAGTTTTGGTTTTTGAAGGTGTCTTCTTGCTACGAATTTTAAAAGTAATTATATCGTGGTCAAAGAATACTGTCCATATATCAGCCCTTGTTTTTGTTGAGACTTGCTTTGTGTAACATATTGTTACTTTTAGTTAATGTTCTGTATGTTTGCAAAGAAGGTGTATTCTGTTATTGTTGGGTGTAGGATTCCATATATGGCCCTTAGATTAAACTTTTTAATTATATTGTTTATATCTTCTGTAGCCTTACAAATTTTTGTCTGCCTGATCTATCAGTTACTGAGAGAAACATGTCAGCAGTCTTCCAGTGTGCTTTATTAACTGTACATCCTTAAACAATATAATTTAGTTTTGCCTGGTTTTCAATTTTTACGTAAATGAGTCTCCTAATGTGTAGTTTTTTGTGTCGGTAGGTTTTTGTTGTTGTTGTTTTACTTAACATTACATTTTAAAGATTGATACATATTTTTATTTTGTGTTGGTGTAATTCAGTAGTTTTGGACTCCTTGGGGTATTCCTAAAACCTCCTCAGGGAATTTGAGAGATCAAAATTCTTTTCATAATAATATGAAGATGTTATTTGCCCCTTTGACTACTGACATTTGTACTGATGGTTGAAAAGGATTGCTGAATAAAGTTCCTGATACCTTATCTTGAATAAAGGCAGTGACCCTAATCTGTACTAATTTTATTATCTTTTATTGGCAGCGTTTTTTTTAAAATCCAGTTTCACCCAAAGATGTCCTTGGTGAATCAGGAAAAATGATTGATTTTATTAAGTCTCAACCCTTGAAAACACCTTTTTTTTCATTATCGAATACTTGTTATGAATAAAAATTAGAAATGTTACCAGGAGAACATGTCTTTTACCATGTGATGAAGTAGTTAAGTATGCATAGACAGTTCTGTACATGGACGTAATGATGGTTGTTGTGAGGAAAAGTGTGTGTCTAGTTATTTGAGTTATAAGCTAGCCTACCTTTTTTCATAGAACACCCTTTTTATTTGATAGAATGACTGATGGCTAGGCAGTGGTTACTCACACAGAGGTATTTGGCAGTCATTTTCTTGAAAATAAACAAAGTGAGCTTGTTACTTCCAAGAAAACAGCTGACTGTATTTGTTGCCGGTGATAAAATTTCAGTTTTTACAGGAAAATTAGAATTGTGAGAAACTTGTATCTGCCACCATGAACTCAGCTTGTCAATACTTCAAACCCTTTCCAATGCAATAGATGGTGATGATAATGAAAGTGATTTTTTTGTTTGTTTTTGTTTTTTGCCATCATATAGTGAAATGACATCATTTTGAAGACTCACATAATTCAGTGAGGCAGTGTTTTCCAAATGAGGTGCATATGATGTTACAAAATCATGCCTGGGTAAAAGATTAATTCAGTATGCAAGCCACTGGATCTTGATATAACAAGAGTATAAATTCATTGATTGGGCTGCAGATGCTACATTGCATCTCATCTTTAAGTAATTGTTACTTGTTCAGTTTTGGTAGTTTCAAAGAGAAGTATCTTCAAAAATCTGAAAAGGCTATGAAATTACTCCTTTTTTCCAACTCAGTAGTATATCTGTACAAGTCTGATTTTCTTCATAGCCTTCAATGAAATAACATACCACAACAGATTAAATGCAGAAACAGATATGAAAATTGAGCTGTTTTTTAGTAGGCCAGACAATAAGTTTTACAAAAATATATAAGATGTGCCACTTCTCTCAGTTTCTATTTTGGAAAGCAAAAATTGCTTTTCATAAGAAATGTTATTCCTGTTAACATATAATGTGCTTATAGTTTGTAAATGAATGAATATGCATTTTAAAAATTCAGTATGTTTTTTATATATTACTTATATAAAATGAAAGGTCTTTAGGATCCTTAATCACTAAAAATATAAAAAGGCCATGGAAAATTTGAGTAGTTTGTTTTTTGAGGAATGTATTTCGGTGTAAGATTTTTGACCCAATGTATTTATCCACTCAGCTGTTTTTGAAACAAGCGTGTGCATGTGTGTATGTGTGTGTCCGTGTATGTTTTTCCCTAAGCTTGGTACTATAATGAACTTCGCTTCAATAAATTGCCTCATGTGTGTACCTGGCACACATAAGCATGCATTGATGCGTATGGCGTATAACTGGGAGAATTCCTGGATGATAAGATGTGGATATCTGTAAGTCATGTCTTTTACTTTTCTAGATAATACCTGATTTAGTCAGAGTTCCAGCAGAAAATAGAAGTTATTTTGCGAGTTCAGTAAACAGAAGATTTAAAAATATGTAGGTGTAACTTCAAAAGCAAATGAGGAGTAGTTCAGTATTCTAGTGTTAGAATAGATTGTTTCCAGGACTAGAATTTGAAACAAGAGCCCTGTGCATTTAGACACGTATTTTACCGCTGAGCTCTGCCCCCAGCCGCATTGATACATTCTGACCTGTAAAGGAATAGTACGAAAGCACCCCCAACTCTGAGAGGATAGTGGTATGATAAGGGCGCCCTAACAGGAACTGTGCCCTTCCTTAGAGGGATGCAGGCATCTCATGGAAATTGGTGGGCCAAGAGCCTGGGGAATACATGACCTCACCTCCTGCACCTTCAGTCTTTTGCTGATGTCTCCTGTTGGCCAAACTCAGCTGGAAGCCAGAGAGAAGGGAATGTGGTGATACATTTCAGAAGGTCACCATCTGGAATTGAATTTTGTGTGTGGTATAAGGTAGTGACAAGACCCAAGGCCTCCCCCTGTTCCCAGTAGGCTTTCCAGGTGACTCAGTGTCATTTACAGAAACAGTCCTTTTTCCACTCCTGTAAAAGTGCCATCTTTGTCATAAACCGGGTGTTCATAAATACGTTCTTAATTCCCTATTGTTTCATGGGCCTGGATGCCTATCTTTGGGCTAATATATACACGTCTTATTAGAACTTCATACTTTGTCTGGGTATCCAATGTAATATATCCTCTCATTTTTGTTTTTAAAGATTGTTTTGACTGGAAGTTTCTTTCCATTTCAGTATAATTTTAGTGACTGCCTGTTACTTTTTTCCATATGTGCTCACACAGACATAACCCTCTTGGAATTTTGATTACGATTTTACTGACTCTATAGGTCAATTTGGGAGAGAAATCTCCTTTTCTCTCCTCTCCCTCTTTCCCCTGTCCTCTTTTTTCTGGTACTGAGCATTGAACCCAGGTCCTTTGTTTGCACTGAGCTACATCCCAGCCCTTATTCATTCATTTATTTATTTATTTATTTGGTCTTTTTTGAAACAGGGTCTTCCTGTGTAGTTCAGGCCAGTCTTGAACTCTCTGTATATCTCAGGTTGTCAATTTCATGGTGATCCTCCTGTCTCAGCCTTATAAGTGTTGGGATTATTTTTTATTTGATGTAGGATCTTACTAAATCACTGCATTTCCAGGCAGGACTCCAACTTTTGATCTTTCTGCCTCCGCCTCCCAGAGGACTAGATTTACTGGCATTCACAATTATACCCACCTAGGGAGAGAAATTAGATCTTTACACTATTTCATCTTTAATTCCTGGGCGTACTCCTTTACTTAGTTCTATAGTTTTCTTTGTAGAGGCTTTGTACACTTTCGTTTATTTGTTTTTAGATATTTGATGTTTGTCTTTGTTTTGCCTTTTTTTTTTTTTTTTTTTTTTTTTTTTTTTTTTTTTTTTTTTTTTTTTTTTTTTTTTTTTTTTTTTTTTTTTTTTTTTTTTTTTTTTTTTTTTTTTTTTTTTTTTTTTTTTTTTTTTTTTTTTTTTTTTTTTTTTTTTTTTTTTTTTTTTTTTTTTTGAGATGGAGTCACACTGTAATCTAGGCTGGCTTTGAACTGCTCCAGCCTTCCAGTGCTGGGATTAAAGGTGTGTGCCACCATGCTCTGCCAGTGTTTGATTTTTTTAAAAATGCTGTTCAAGCTGTGTTTAAAATCTTGCCCTTGTGATGTGTATGATTGTACATATGTACATCATTGTTACAATTTAAAGAAATACTGTATTTTCACAATTTTTGTATATTGCTTTTATATTCAGTGACCTATGTATCTAAGTTTATGTATTATTATACTATTGTTGCTGAAGATTCTTTTGGATTTTCTGTGAACATGCTCATGTTATCTGCAAATGATTAGTCTTTCCTTTCTAATTCTTAACCCATTTCTTCTGCTTTATTGAACCATCTCGGACATCAGTACAGTGCTTTTGAATGAAGGTAACGGGAAGCATCCTGTCTCATTTGCATTGAGAGTTGATTTATCGAATTTTTTCTTATTTTCTCATTCATATTTTTCCATTATTGAGTGAAATGATGGTATGGCTTTTCTCATTACTTGCTATAATGAGGATATAGATTTTTGTTGTTTTGGTGCTGCAAGTGAACCCAGGGTCTTAGGTGTGTTCGGCAAGTACTTTACCACCGAACTGCAACCCTAATCCTATATATTTGTTTGGGATTTTTGCATCTATATGTATCTAAATACCCCAATTTACTGACATAATTTGTTAATAATACCCTCTTTTTTAAAATAAAGATGTATATCAGTGCTTTTGTAATATGCTACATCTCCAGCCCATTTTTGATATTTTTATTTTGAAGCAAGGTCTCACTAAGCTGTCCAGGCTGGACTGGAACTTGTAATCATCCCGCCGGAGCTTCCCATAGTGCTGGGCTCATAGGCATGCACCACTACACCTGGGTAACACACTCTACCATGTATAGAATTTCTAATGATGTTCTGGCATTCTTTTTTTTTTTTTTTTCTTGCATTCTTAATACAGATAATTTGTTCTACCTAGGTTTGAAAATGAGTCGTACCAGAAGTTTGTCAGCTTTATTTTTTTCAAATAATAGACTTTTGACTTGCTAGTCCTTGCTAGTCATTCTTTCTATTTATGTACCTACCAACATACTTTTCACACTTTTTGTTTTTACAGATTTAAGTTGTTGCTCATTCTGTAAATTCTTAGTATAATATACTTAGATTTTTCCAGCACTTTTCTAATATGTGCTTTTTTTTTTTTTTTTTTTTTTTTGCGGCACCGAGGATTGAACTCACAGCCTTGCGTCTGCCAGGGCAGGCGCTTAAGGCACTGAGCCAAACTCCCAGCCCTGGTTTTTTTTTGAGGCAGGGTCACACTATGTAGCTCAGGCCGGCCTTGCGCTCGCGTTGTAGCCCAAGCTGGCCTCGAACCCACAACACTCCGCCTACCTCAGCCTCCCGAGTGCTGGGATTAAAGGCGTGCGCCACCACGCCCGGCTTAATATGTGCTTTTAAAAGCTATAAATTTCATTCTGAGAAAGTGCTGCATTCTGTAAGTTTTATTGTGTTGCATTTTTTAATCTAGTTCAAAATAATGGGAGTTTTGTGGATTTTTTTTTTTACTCTGAATTATTCAGAAGTGAACTGCTTAATATCCAAACATAGTGGGTTTTCAGATTTGTTTTATTTCTGATTTAATCTCCCCTTGGTTAGAGAACATATTCTTGAATTATTCCAGGCCTTTGATTTTCATTAGACTTACTCAGTGGTCCATCATGTGATCAGTTTGGGTAGAAGGTCATGCCTTGGAAAAACCGTGTGTCATCTGTGGTTATTAAGCATAATATTGTTTGTTTGCAAAGTTGTTCAATCTTACATGTCCTTATGTGTTTTTTAAAATTTTTTATTTGCTTCTTCTGTTAGTTATCATGAAAATATCTCCTGTTAGTTCATACCAAAAGCTATACTATCACGTGTATACAAATGTAGAAATTTTATATCTTTCTGATGACTCATTATGAAATGGTCTTCATTTTTAGTTGTTTCTTACAAAGTTGACTTTGATATATTAGTATTCCCTTTTTTCTTTTTAGATTAGTGTATTGTTCATTGTTTTCAAAACTTTTGGCTTTTTTGTATCTTTACACTAAAGGTATATTTCTTATGAACTGCTAATGGTTGTTATTTTTGCCCCAATTTGGCCATTTTTGTCTTTTCCTCTCACTCTTTCTCTCCGTTCTCTTCTTTTGCAGTGTTGAGGAAGGACCCAGAGGCTTGTACGTATGAGGCAGGTGTTCGCCTCTCAGCTATAGGCCCAGCCCCGGGCAATGTTTTTAAACCAGAATATTTAGTTTGTATCAAAGTAATGACATCTATTTCAATCTCAATATACCATCCGATTCATTGTTTTCTGTAAGTTCTACTTGTTCTATATTTTTTATTTTTAACTTTTTAATTAATTTTTATTCTATCCCCTCCTCCATTTATATATTTTTACCTTTCTCTTATTCTTGCAGTGTTTACCCATTCTAACTTGTATACTTAGCCTATTAATGACTGATATAAAGTAGAATTCTTACCAGTCAAGGATAGTGAAAAGACCTGAGAACTCTGGAATTCTCATTACTAATCTCCCTCAGTTTAGATGCTGTTGTTTAGTTTAATTCTTTATATTTGAAAATCCACACGATACTACTTTTTAATAATTGGTATTCATTTAGTTCTATCCATTTATTTTTCTATTATTTTTCATTTTTTCTTTACATCTCTTAGCTTTTATCTTTTAGAAAAGATCTTACTTGTCTGAAAATATCTATTCCTCCTTGATTTTTGAAGTTTTCTTTCTTTTTGGCTGGGTTTGAGATTCCGAGCCGGCTGGCTCTGTGCAGATTCCGTGGCCTGTTGTCTTGCCTTCTGTCCTTTCTGTTGAGGATTCGGCTTCCAGCTCTGCTGTTGCTTTGAAGTGGCGCTCTAAGTCTGGACAGCCTCCACCCCAGCCCTAACCTCTAGCTGTTTGTAAACATTTGTCTTTGGTTTCCAAGTTCTGCTGCGATATGCTTAGGTAAAATATATGTATATGCAGCTTAGAATCTAGTGTTTTTGACTTTGTGGCTGGATGTCTTTTGCCGGTTTTGGCTTGTTTGTTTTTTAGACTGGTTTTTCTCAGTAGCCCACACTGGCCTCCAATTTGAGATCCTTCTGTCTCAGCCTCCTGGGTGCTGGGATTACAGTGTGTGCCAGTGTGTCCCTCTGGGTTTAGGAGAAGTCTCAGTCATTGTCTGTGTTGTCAGACTTCCGCTCTGTCCTCTTTCCTCCTTCTCGGACTCAAACCCTCCGGGGTCAGACCTTTCATCACAGCCCGTGTGGTGCTCGTGCTCCTACATTTTCACTTTCATCCTTGTCCCCCACTCCCATGCCTCAGTGCGGCTGTTTGCTTCTGATTGAAATGTCAGACACCTAGTCCTGTCTTCAGCTACTGTATATCTAATTTTGCCCTTAAATATATCCATTGAGTTCTTTACCTCTTCCCCCCTCCCTCTGCCCAGTTTAGAATTTTCATTTGGGTTTTCTTTTTATGGTTTCTAATTCTCTGTCAGAATTCTGTATCATGCCTTTATTAACTTGAACATATTAATGTCCAAGATAATAATATGAGGCAATAAAAATAGACTCACAAGGGACCCAGATGTTGTCTTAGATTGCAGTCACTACTTGTTGGCATTGTATGTCTGGGTATTGTGTACAAGAAATTGTGAGGGTAATTTGAAGCTGTAGGTGGCATTAAGCTTATTCTGTTTTTACTTTGGGTGGGCAGGTAGACTGAGGGGAACTTGGTTGTATAGTTTAATCAGGGGTTAATATCCTTCCCTACTGGGCCTAAGGCTGTGTGAATGTGGTTCTACTTCAGGTACAGTCCTAATCCTTAGGGTGTAGCTCTCAGGTCCCAAAGCTTGAGGTGTTTACTAGCTCCAGCCTGCTCCTGTTCCGGATGGGCTGTCCATCTTTAATTTTTGTTTTCTAACACTTGTCTCTGTTAACAGCTCTGCTTGGCTGCTTTCTTCTCAGTGACAGTTTTCAGGGTTTATACCAGTTATCTGTCTGAAAAAAAAATAACAATAACTGTATCATCAAATATTCTGTCACTTTTCAGATTTCCCTTATGTTTCATGCATAAATATTTCATAAGTAGCCGGTTTGTTCGATTCAGGATTGAAAGAAGGCTGATATAACTGGTTATGTCTTTCCTAATCTGTGTGCTTTTCTTCCCTCGTTATTTGAAGAAATGAGAACAGTTGCGTGGCAGAATTCCCCGTAGTCTGCGTTTTGTTGGTTATTCCCGTGATCCTTCCTGTGAACTGGAATTGAATCCAAAGACTTCAACAGATTCAGATTTAGGAGACACCTAAAACCAAGTTGTCTCTTCCTTTATGGTGCCAGGGTTGATCGCTGGGTCTGAGGTGAGTCGGTTAAGGTCGTGCCAGCCTGGTCACGCACTAGTTCTGGCGGTTACCAAAGAACCCGAGGAGCCAGCGATCAGCACTGTCCAGATTCAGTATTTTCTTCGGGGGCTGCAAAGTGGAGAGAATATAGTATCTCACACCTTCTGCATTTATTAGCTTGGTAAATTCTGTTTAACTTACTATGTATATTCCGCCCAGATCCCAAACAGAGTTTTCTTCAAGTTATTGCTGTTTTCTTGTTTTTAAGCAAAGTTTTGACTTCCTCCGTAAAGGACCGATGACAATTAATGTTTGTTATTCTTCCTCTACCCTCTATGTATTGTTACATTTTTATTGATTTTACCTTTGTAACTTCGTTTTATTTTACGGTCTTACTTTTGTTCTTTTTCTGTAAAGAGGAAGCTGTTAGATCTGGGGGGCAGGTCTGGCCGGACATTTGCCCAGCCTGCGCGAGGCCCAGAGTTTGGTCCTCTGTGTGTCTCTCAGATAAAATGTGACAGCATTATTGCACCAGTTTATCCCTCCAGCCTTTCGGGATTTCCCACGGCTCTGCCAGGGCAGTCTTCACACCTGCTCCCCAGGCACCTGCTTAGCTCACCTGCCGCCCCACAGTCACACTGTCTTTCTCTTCTCTCAGTAACTTTTCCATTCTGTCAAGCCTGAAAACCTCGCATTCCTCCTCGACTTGGCCCTTAATGGTTTTTCTGTCTGAGACTCTCTGAGAACGCCAGGTCAAGTCTGCACACAGCTCCTCGGTGACTCATCCCCCTGCGGGTACCGTTGCCTTTTTTCTCATCTAGTGTTGGGCTCCAGGACTTCGGAGCAGGCTCCACTCTCTGCCTGCTTCTCACTTCTTGCCCCTTCTATCAGTTCTCTGTGGCTGTCAGAGTTGCAGCTTATCTAAAGTGCTTGTGTCCTCCCTTCACTCCTGTCCGCTGATCTGCGATACCTCATCACTGTAGAGGAGGAGTCTGCTTGCTTCATGTGCCTTTCGGGCTTTGCTGTGGCATTCCACAGTGCGGTTATTTCCAGTTAGATGGGGTCTTCTCCACTGCCTTGGATGTGTCCTGTCACCGTGACAGCCTGATGGCCTCACTGTTTGGATAGGAATTCCTTATCCCTCCTTGGGACCTAATAATCTTTTAGAAGAACATCAAAGCCCATATAGGCCTAAATTTTATAACTTTTTTTATGGTTTCTGGCAGGATGGTCATATAACTTGTAGTGTCCAGGGTGTGTTTTGTGTTCTGCTGCAGTTTTCTCCATTATTTATTAAAAACTCTTCATCTTTCTCTTTCTCATTTTGCTGTATTACATTGTGACTGGTTTGTTTAGTGTGTACCTATTATCTTCATACCAACAGGATATGTTTCTCCAAGATGCTTAATATCTTGTATGTCTATTCAAATATTTAATGAAGTTTTATGTCTTGCAATACTGGGAATTAAACCCAGAGTCTTAGCACTGAGTTAACATCCCCAGCACTTCTTTAAAAAATTATTTTATTTTGACACAAGCTGTCGTTAAGTTTCCCAGGCTGGGTTTGGGCTTCCGCCCGTCCTTCCTCAGCCTCCCAGAGTACTGGGATTATAGTCTAAGAAAGTTGTAATTTTACCTGCAAGGTCTCCGGAAAAATTATTTTAATATAGCATTTTGCCTTCCTACCATGTCCCTAGGGGAAGACAGGAGTGCAGTATTAATTCAGTGATCAATTTATGCAAGAACTCAGTATTTGAGCTAATTTTCCGGGTATTTGAAAACTAGCTCTTTAAGTACTTAAGCATTTGTTACTGCTCGTCTTTGGCAAACAGGAGAAAACAATGATTATTTAACCTTTCCTTTTTTGATGACTTACTCATATTTGTGAAACCTACTCGTCTTTGTAATTCTGGTCCTCAGAAAAGTACCTAACACACAATAGACACACAGGTTAGAACTATTTCTAATTAAAAATAAAAATAACATCGTTACAGTCTGTGTCTGTGCCATTCATGATATAGGATATTTAGCTGAATTTTTGCATTTTAGCTTTATTGGAGCTTTTGATTTTGTTTTTTTTAATCTATAGTTATTTTCCTTCATGAAAGTGAAGTTTAGAATCTGTAGCTTCATGATAAACTATCATCAATTTTATGTAGATGTGAGATTTATGTATTTATGAAAATTCATTGCTGTATGGTTATAACTTACTAACTTAACTGTATATAAATTAAACTCAAGAAAGGTATTGAGTTACCTTTTCTTTGCTTTTCTCATTATATATATAATATCTATAGATCTATATATATCTTTGTATTTATTTGTGATACTAGGACTTCACAAAGAGCTACACACAAAAATTGTTCTTACTAATGGGGCACCATGTGATATTTTCATATGCGTGTACATTGTACAACCAGGTTAGACATATCTATCTCCTTCAACATTATCACTTCTTTGTGGGTAAAACATCGAAGCCCAGCATGGTGGTGTATGCCTGTAATACTAGCAGGGAGACTGAGGCAGGAGAATCATTACAAGTTTGAAGCCAGCCTGGGATGCATAGTGAGTTCAAGGCCATCCTGAACTATGTAACAAGACCCTGTCTTTAAAGAAGAAGAAGGAGGAGGAGGAGGAGCCTTTCTTTTTGGCTTTTTGAGATAATACAGTACACAGTCACTATCTAGAGTCTATTTTTATTGTCTCTGGTTGTGTGTTTGTCAGATGGGCAGCAGAGGGAGACTATAGACTAGTTGAACAAGAGGCTTGGTTGAAAGACTGGGAAGCCCAGGAGGCTGCGGAAGTTGTGCAAAGTACACATGCAAAGGAGAAGGCCAAGGCTCTGCAGACTTGATCAACAAGGGAGGGGACCTCAGGCAAACAAGGGACAGAGTTCCATCCGGTCCACTCACTTGTGCAGGCGTGAGCCGCAGCCCAATTTGGTGACCCTAGGGCAGGCACCCTTTGCTTTTTTGTTCCCTTCTGGACCTGTAAACTAGCAAGGGAGCGCATTCGACCTCTGAGCCTGTGGTGGTGAGTTACGGCAACATGCGCGAGAGCAGCCCAAGCGTTGGTTCTGGTCACTTGAGGTTTTTGGCAGGCTCTCCTTCTCTTGTTTTAGCATTAGTAACTGCAGTATTCAAAATAAAGTGGTCTCTAGAGGGCTTTTTGGTGGCAGTTGCCAAAGGTTTCAGCCCTTATGAACGCAGCTGTTTGTTAGAATCCCCCGTAGTGTTCCCTGGGGAAGCTGGCCACGCACTGCAGCCTAACACTGCCGATCCTCCAGCCTTTCATAGTGTCCTCCCACTGTTAGAATTTGGTCCAACGAGATCATCTTCAATGAAGGGTCTGCTTCATATGCAGCTGAGTCCTTTCCAAATGCCTCAGCCCTGCAGGGGGCAGGGGTGTCTGGCAGCAGTTCTCACTGCTCTGTTTTTCCGTAATTCACAGAGTCAGTTTTGAATAATAGCCTCAAAAATCAGTCTATGATTTTAAAAATTGTTATTATGATTTGCAGTGCTGGGGGTTGAAGCCAGGGCCTAGTGCTTGCTAAGCAAGCACTGTACCACTGAGCTTCATCCCAGCCCTTTTTAAATTTTAAGGCCGTATCTCACTAAATTTTCTAGGCTTGCCTCAAATTTGTGATACTATCTCAGACTCCCAAGTAGCTGTGATTATATGCTTGTGCTCCCATGCCCAGCTAAAATTTTATTTATTTTTTATTTCTTTTTAGTAGTGCTGGGGATTGAACCTAGGATCTTGCACAAGCTAGGCAAGTGCTTTACACTGAGCTCTACCCCAGGCCTAGTCCATAAAACTTTTAAAAACCTAAAAGTCATAAATGTTCATAGTATCAATTATGCCACAATTAAGGAAAGATTTGTGTTATCTAGACCAGCTGCTCTGAAAAATTACTGAGGACACCAAAGAGCTTTAGTTGATGTGCTTTGTATTTATCAATATTTATCATATTGGAAATGAAACAAAGTTTTAAATGTTTGTTATCTTATTTTAAAATAATAGCAAATTGTAGCAAATTAGCCTAAATAATTGTATTTATATTTATTTAAACATGTTTTTTTGTAACATCAGAACTAAAACTTAACATTTTTGTAAATCTCTTTAATACTTTAAAAGATAGCTAGATTCTTATCTCTTCTTCTGCATTTAATTTGTTGTGAAAAGCCATTTTGGCTGAACTATTTGAAAAAAAAAAAGACCCTACCTTACACAGATAATTGTTTGGAAAAGAGAAGAGTATTTTAGTATCTCTTCCAGGTCATTTTGTCTATTCTTTTATACTGTACCCAAACTTGACAAGTGGTATTTTCTTAAAGATGAGCTGTAATGTGGGATCTGAAGCTCTGTTAATGATCTTTCTGTAACTCTTGTACTCATGAGAAAATGAGTCTGAAAAGGCAAAATAACTCATGGTTCAAACCTTAGCAGTCTGTTGAGGTCATGAAGCTCATGTTATTTCTATTTTAAAGGTGAGAAAATTGAGTCCAGAAAAATGCCCAAAACAAACCCTGTTGGAGAACTCTTTGTGGATCATAGTCAGAAATTGAGTTTATGGGCTGCATTTAATTTGGGGGCTATATTAATTATCCAAAGGCTAAAGAACTGCTTAAATTGCCATGGTGTAGCTGTATCCTGTATGCAGCCTGACTGGTAAATCCAGGGGGTTTTTTGTTTGTTTGTTTTTTAATGTCGTATTTTATGTTTTATTCTAGACTTATTCTGGACTCTTCTGTGTAGTCATAAATCCTTATAAGAACCTTCCAATTTACTCTGAGAATATCATCGAAATGTACAGAGGGAAGAAACGTCATGAGATGCCTCCACACATCTATGCTATATCTGAGTCTGCCTATAGATGCATGCTTCAAGGTAATTGGAAATATTAGAATGAGATATACTCAGAATTTTTTAGATCTTATGTAGTATTTTTTCTTAATGTTTCTATGTAGTCAACAATAGGTTTTAATTTTCTCTTTAAAAATTTTATTTTTTTTATTGTAGAAAAATTATGAGTCCTTCAGATTAGAATAGTGTGGCCATCCTCTGTAAGAATCTGGGAAGTATGTTTGTTGTTTACAGCAATACTTCGTGTAAATTTACATATTAAAGAGCATCTAACTTGTATATACATTCCATCCCCACCACAAGCCAGTGTAGCTAACACTCTGTTACATAGGTTTTCTTGGTGGGGAGGGTGCCAGGAATCAAACTCAGGAGCTGACACTTGCCAGGCAGCACTGTGCCACTGAGCTAAATCCTGGCCCCATACATCAGGTTTTAAAACTAACAGGAATGGACTAGGGGTGGAACTTAGTGGTAGAGCACTTGCCTAGCATATGCAAAGGTGTGGGTTCCATCCCCAGCACTGCAGAAAACAAAAGCAGCAGGAAGAATAATAGGTGGATACTTCACTGGGCAAAGAAAAATTTGTAAGTATTATTTGTGATGTAGATGTGCATAAAAAGGGATAACAACAACTACAAAATGAGTTAAAAATCGAGTTGGTTTATTTTGATTACTTTCTTTTTGATCAGAATGAAATAGTTTGAAGAGTCCTTTACTCGAACCGTTACTTTACACCTAGTGGTTTATGGAGGGATTTTTTTTTTTTTTTTTGGTACCAGGAATTGAACTCAGGACCTTGGGCAGGCACTGTTGGAGGGTTGTTTTTGTACACTAGAATGCAGCAGAATGCCCTGCATGGGAGAAGAAATTGGAAAAGTGCCCTCCTTCACTTACTGAAGCCACAGTCTTGTCTTAAAAAAAAATACATTCAAACACTTGAGATTAGTGACCCTCAGTTCCTTGAAGTATGATAGAGGGATAGTCCCAGAAAGCTAAGAACAGGCTTTCATGCATCTTTCTAATTTTTAAAGTGAGGATAGTATCCCAGACCTCTGAGCTCAATGTATGTGCCAGGAGTGAGTCTAGAGTCTTTTAAGAGAAAAATCATTTGACCATGAATGTACTCACCACCTTAGTGTAGGCGTCCTAGGAAAAGGAAACAGTAGACAGTGTTAGCAGGCTGACGGGACCGTCATAGCACCCTGCCATGTCTCGTGTTAACCGCAGGCTGTGTGCTGAGTTGCATTGGAGGTAGGTACCGGTGAATGACTGAGGTTGATGAGGTTTTTGCCAGGATGTATGCCAGAGGGCATGGATGCTCTTCTCCATTTTTATCAGTATAACTGTACTTGAAGAAGTGGGGTGCTGTCCCGTGAAGGCTGTGGGTGATAGGAAACGTTCGATGAAAAGGAACTAGAATTTTAAAGTCTTTGGACAGGATGAATGGGAACTTGAATCTAAGATAATAGTTAACAGGGATGAACGTGATGTCCTATTACTAGGTTACCAAATAAGCTGTATGAATACAGAATGAAGAAGATAGGAGGAAGATGTGGCCCACAGGCATATTATTATTAATTTCATCATTAATGTTGAAATGAACATTTATTGAAAATTTCTGTGAGCCAAGCATAGGAATGTATACTAAGTGTATTTATTTATATTATTTAATGCATACGGACAACTCTATAAAATAAATAAAATTATCCCTGTTAATTAAAAAAGGAACCAGAAGAACTCTTAATTTTCCTTAAGTTTAAATTATAAGGGACGCTGTACTAGTAAAATACAGAGATGCATGGTGCACAGTAGTTGCTCAATAAGTATTTGTTGAATGAATGGGTGGAAGCCGAGTTCTTGACATAAACTTGTTTACGAGAAATCACACATTTAGTAAGAGCATGGAATGACAAAATTGACACAATTGGAAATGAAAGCAGTGAGTTAGAAGGCTAGACTCTAGAACAAAAAGAAACTGATGGAACTTAAAGAGAGAATGTATAGGAAATATAGTGGATAGACTTTTGTTTCCATCAGAGAAATGACAGTTTTGAAAAAGCTCGCTTACACTAAAGGAAGACTTGAGTCTGAAATTGAAACGTGCCCAGTAGGACTACTGAAAGAAAGAGACTCACACCCAGGCTCCCACAGTCCGGCAGACACATCAAAATTACATGGTCTCCATGGAAAGGGAGTCACTAACATCAGACTTCTCATTGCTGTGCGGTGTTTAGAAACTGAATGCAGGAGCAGCGAGCCCCCCATATTTGTCTGAGGCCGCTGGACCCCACAGGCCAGGGCCAACGCCATGCGGCTTGTCTTCCTTTGCTCTTGATGCCTCACTGCCGCTTCCACCCCAGCCATCTTCCTGCTGGGAGCCGGCAACAGGACTGCCCTGGAAACCGAAGCGCAGAGCAGTAACTCCAAGGGCCGCCTTTCTGAGCTGCCTCAAATATTTAAGACCTAAGATTCTGCCACCTTCCGGAGCCCTAGAATAAAGTCAGCACCTCCATTCTCTCTTTTCCTGGTCTTTTGCAGTTCCTGTCATGCACTTTTTCACCCTTGTCTTATGGTGACTCCCATTCTTTGATGTGCAAACGGCCCGATAGTTCAGTGCCCTCCTTGGATGATTTCTTTTTCTCCAGGCCTTCGCTGAAACCTGGCTTTCCCCTAGTATGGGGTTTGAGCCCAGTCAGTGAAGATGGAGCCCTCACCCAAACCCTCTGCCCGGGGCATGCAGTGTGTCCCTACTTGCCTTGCGTCTGCTAACCTGCACTTCTTTGGTCCCATGTAGAAATGGTGTCCCCTTCGTCTGCCCTCATCCATGCCTTTTTCTTTCTGGTTCCTCTCCTTAGACCTTGATGCCTCTGGCCTCTGACACACCCTTTTCTCTGTGCCTCAAGACTTGCTGTAACCCTGTGTTGTGCCATAGTTTTTCATGAACAATTCAGGGTCTTGATGTTACTTATGCCACCAGTTTCTATGGTAATGCCATAGACATTGCCATCTTTTGAAATTATCCCATTTTTCAAATACTATTAAAGAAATTCTGTGCCAGTGTCCTGCCATATTTGTGGTTCAGTCCAGAAGTCTCTTAACAGTGTTCTTTGCCTCCATGTGAGCCACAGTCTAGCAGTTGTTTTATTTTCCCTACATATATTAGCAATGGCCCTTTCACTTTCTTCTACATGTAGTTTAGAGCCATGATCTCCTTTGGCAAAATGTTTGTGCTGGTTAAATCCAGATCTTTGTTTCTTTTAATGCCTTTTCTTGGGTTGCTGATGCTTCTGGAGTTGGTTTGCAGCTGAACAGATCGATGCTGCTGTGGTTTCATGACCGTGAGCCCCGATACTGCTCTCCGCATGCCTTGTTTCTCTAGTGAGGTAATTATTCTACTCTCTACCATGACCGTTCCAGATCTCTTCGTGCTTCAGATCTCTGGGTTCCTACGTGGCTCTCAGCTCCCCAGCTGGTGTTTTCCCTTTCCACAAAGAAATCGGAAGCCATCAGAGGGGAACTTCCCCAGCTTTCTGAGCCGGATTTATAGAGCATCCACTCGTGTCCACCTCTGTCCAAGACCAGACTTCTCAGTTCCTTCACTGCTGGTGTTGATCACGTCTCTTTCAGTCTTTCAGGATTGCTGCCTTTTTATTTATCAGCTTCCAACATTAGCATTAAATTTACTAGTCTTTCCCATTGCCTCAAAAAAGAAAGCGCTGCTTCCTTTCACGTTCAGATTTTTTTAAACAGGGTCTACAGGTTTGTAGGCAGATACGGTTGGTGTTAAGAGCGTATGAAAAGGCTCTCCCCCAGTGAGCGTGGTGGCTCGTACCTGTAACCCCAGCACTGGGAAGGCTGAGGTAGGTGAATTGCCAGGGGTTCGAGGCTCGGCCTGGGCTACATAATGAGTTGAAGGCAGCCTGAATTGCATAGCGAGACCCTGTCTTTAAAAAAGAAAGAAAGAAAGAAAAAAGGAAAGAAAGAAAGAAAATGCTTTCTTTTTCTCAGGCAACTAAGAACAAGGTTTTAGCTGAGAGTGAGATGAGAGGCAGAAAGGGTCATGTAGGAAAGACAGGAGATGCTTGGGCATGATCCACTGTCACTGCATCAAATATCTAGATCAGTAGCTATGAGAAATACAAGGAGAATGTGAACCATGATAATAGGAGGAGAAAAAATATTATAAATGGAAACTTAACATGCTCTTCTGAGAAATTGGCATGTTAAGGTTGGGGGATATATAAAATATGATTAGCACAGTTCAGGAAATTTTAATTGAAAGATATGTGTATAGTACTACTGCCCATCAAGAGAACACATTTGCAAAGATGGCATAAATTCTGTAGTATACCAGTGAAAAACCTCAATTCCCACAAGAAAAAGCCATAGGCTACATTCTCTAACCATAATGCAGTAAGACAAAATATCAACAATAAAAAGGTTTTCAACTGGGTTTATTTTTGTGGGAGTGTATTGAGTACCTTCTGTTTTTGTTATTAGTCATTAAGTTGTATGGATTTTTTTGATGAAAGAGGAAATAAAAACATATGTAATATATTCTTCAGAAATTAACCACAATGCCTATCGTATATAAAAAATGTATGAGTTATGACAAGTCACATTAAGAAACAGTTCATACTTATAACGTCTTTATTAGTAAACAGAAATTTGTAGAGGAGTTAGGCCTCTTAGCAAGAGAGGTAAAAGACAACTTTATGATAATTTGTTGAGCCGTACATTGTCTTATAAGCCAGTGTGGCACTTCCCAATAAACAGCAATAAAATCAACTAAAACAAAAGGAAAAATGCATGAAGTTATTAATTGATTAGGACAAATTATATTCTTTCATAGAACTATTCAGTACAACTCAGAGCCGTTTCCCTGAAAATACCATGAAATAGACAAGTATTTAGCAAGTATTACCCAGTAAAGAAAACTCCCAAGAATGATAATGATTATACTACACCGTAGACGAAGATGAAAGAAACTGACCCAGAAGAGTGCCAATGGGAGCATCTGAAGAAATTGTCTAAGGCCTATCTTTACATCTTAAGACAAATAATTTTAAAGATAATTTTTTGTCAGATCTCAAGTATTAGGTGAGTCCTATGTTATCTAAATGGATTTAAACCACTAAACAATGCAAAATAATCCCTATAACCTCAAGATCGGAATCTGTCAGTGAAAGTTAAATGGCTTGAATTACTTTTTACCTTTTTATGAAACTAATATGTGAAGATAGTTTTAAAAATACACAGTAAGGTACAGCTTACTACATTATTGAAAAAGCGAGAGATACCTGTTCTACCCCTGCCTACCCTAGATTCCCTGTTTAGTGGGAAGTACTGTTTACCTGTTTCTTATATATGTACATGCATAATTGTAAGTAACAAGCCTATGCCATTTTGCTTTCATTTTTACTTCTAGTATTATCTGTATATTTTATTATAAAAGAAGAGTTTTAATGCATCTAACCTTCCTGATAGAAATTAAATCACTATTGATTTACATTTTAGAAATCAGTATTTAAATTATTTGTCCTATGATCACATTTCCTTTCTTACATTATTTGTTATTTTCTCTGGAGTTAGCAGTTTTCCTATTTTGGAAACAGGACAGTTTTGCGATTGCCTGCGTTAATTTGGCAATACTACGCGTCTTCTAATACATAGAAATCATCACATAATGTCCCAGGGTCTTTCTCCCAGGAGACGCACCTGCAGACTTTGTCCCCAAGTCTGGGCTTGCTGCTCTGTGGGCTTGTCTTCTTCTACACTCCAGAAATCCCTTTTGCTTCTTTTTTTCTTTGGCTGTATTTCTTAATGTACAGATTTCATATGATGTTATTTTGTATGGAGATACCTCTAGTAGCTTTCTTGTTTTTGTTTTTTTGAGACAGAGTCTCACTATGTAGCCCAGGCTGACCTTGAACTTGCTATGTTTCCAAGGGTGACCTCAAATTCTTGTAGATCCTTCTGCCTCAGCCTCCTGAGTGTTGGGATTACAGGTGTGCACCACCACACCCAACATTTGCTAGAACCAACCAATCAGTAGTGATGTAAAGGATGGCTTCTCTGTAGTGAGTGCCAAGTGGCTGTATTGAAAAGATGTCTGACCTACGGCATTCTCCTCTAGTGTAACAGGCACATATACTACTCTCACTGTTAAGAATAAGCATTTTAAGAATAGGGTTGAGAGCTGGGCTACATAGTGAGTTCAAGGCCAGCCTGAACGTCATAGTGAGACCCTGTCTCCAAAAAGACAAAAAAGAATTGATATAAATCAAAATGTGAAACTTATAAAGTGATGGTTGAGGCCAGGCATGGCAGTACACAGCTGTAATTCCAGTACCCAAGAGGCTGAGGCAGGAGAATTGCTATGAGTTCCAGGCCATTGTGGGCTACATGAGTTGAAGGCCAGCCTGCACTACATAGTGAGACCCTGTCTCAAAACAACAACAGCAGCAAAGTAACAGTAAAAGTAAAGATTGATTGTGGGAGAGGGGTTTGAAAAAGGACCAAGTACTGTATGTGTACATACCCGCTCTCCACAATGAATATGTTCATTATATATCTCAAACATGTACTAATAAAAAAACTTTAAAAATTTGTTTGAAATGGGGTGTAAGTTTTCTACATTAGGAGAAATAAAAACAAGGAAAATAAGCCATTTTCCTAAAGCAATACCCAGGAATATTTTCAAAAGTGAATATGTGTGACACCAAATGTAACATTTATAATGATAAATGTAAGTACTTTTAATACCCTGTCAGAGACAGCCTAATACTAATACTGTCATACACTGTTTACAAGAAAGACAACTCAAAATAATAAAGTAATAAAAGGATGGGCAATTATCATCGCCAGTTCTATACAAAAAGAAAGCACCCAACTAAAGTAAATTTAAAAACAGAAACAGGAAAATGAAGAGCATCATTTTTGTCAGAAAAATGGATATTTTATAGTTAGTTTCGTTGGTTCTATGCATGGGGTCCACCATGGAAATGTGAGACAAGAGGCAAGGTCATTCGTCCTGTAAAACTATAGGGTGTGGTGAAACCCTTCTAGTGACATTTGTGTCTCATTGGAGGGGCAAAAAGGTAAAAACACTAGCAAGTAGTGATAAATGCTATGAAGAAAACAGAAATGATGAGGTTATACAGAGTGAAAAGATTAGGGAGGTGATAAAACCGATTTCATAGTGTGATTAGTTAAAAGTATAAACATCAGTAGCTTTCTTGTGTATTGCCAGTTATCTTTTACTATAACTAAAAATAAATAAATGATTGGAATAAACACGATAGTTTTGCCACTTCCAGAGTGTCATAATAATCCACAGTTCAGTTAGGGCTTCTCATTGTGTTCTTAAGCTGCATTTACCTTATGTATCTATGATGTGATTATTTGACATCTCAAAATCATTGGTGGTATCAAAATCTTGACCTTTTTAAAAAATTTGGATAGTTTATTTTCATCTTGTCCTATTTCGAAAACTCTTTGCCTTTGCCAGATACACATCCTTTATTAGATAAGTAATTGACAGTTTTTTTCTTTCAGTCATATAGATTTTAAGTTAATTTTTGTGTTTGATTCAAGGTATGGATTGAGATTCATTTGTTCTGCATATGGCTATGAAATTATTATAGCACTGTTTGTTGAAAACACTTTGTTTCTCCAATAAATTACCTTTTACCTTTGTTGAAAATCACCAAAGGTCTATTCAGGATCCTATATTCTTTTAATCCATGTGTCTTATCTTTTCATCAATATTTTACTGACTCGATTGTCACTTTATAGTAAATCTTGAAATCAGAGAGTCATCCATCATTGTTCTTTTTAAAAATTGTTTTATCTGTTCTAGTTCCTTTGTTTTTCCACATGTGTAAATTTTAGTCAGTTTATCAGTTTCTGCCCCGCCCCAATAATCCTGACATCATTTGTTTGGTGCAGAATTAACAATATTGAGTCTTCCAATTCAAGAGCAGTTATTTTCATTAGTGTTTATAGTTTTTACCATACTGCTCTTACACATATTTTGCTAGATTAATATCTGAGTGCAACATATACCTTAGTACAGCTAAGCATCTTGTATTTTTTAGTTTTAAATTCTACTATTAAGGTTTCAATTTCCAATTGCCACTACTTACATATACAAATAGAATTTGAAATATATTAACTTTTTTATGTCTTTGTTAAACTAATTATTCTGGGGAATTTCTTTTCCTTGGTAAATTCTTTTGAATTTTCTATCAAGACAATTATTCCTCCTCAAACAGAGAATGATTATTTTCACCTTGTACCATTTTCCTCCTTCGCTTTGCAGTGTTAGGGAGAAGTGGTGGGAACAGACATCTTGCCTTGTTCCTGGTCCTGGAGATCCAACATGCAGTTTTTCGCCATTATAGACAGTATTAATCGTAGAGGGTTTTTTTGTAGATACGCTTTATCAGTTCGAAGTTTTATTGCACTCGTGGTTTGCTGAGTGATATTTTTTAATTATGGATGGGTGTTGAGTTTTGTCAGATGCTTTTCCTGTGTCTGTTTGGTGATCATGTGGTTTTTCTTCCTTAATCTGTGGCTGTATTAAATTAGATTTGTTTTCTTTTTGGATATTAAACTAGCTTCATATTCCCTGATAAACACTGCTTGCTCATTGTATGTGTCATTTTTTGAAATGTATCACTGAATTCGATTTTCTAACATTTTGTTAAGAATTTGTATGCCTTTGTTTATGAAAAATATTTATGTGCTGTTTCTTCTAATACCTTTTTTCCAGTTTTAGTGTCAGGGTAAGGATTACCTCTTGGAATGAATTAGAAAATGTTTCTGTTTTTTCCATTTCCTGAAGAGTTTGTAGAGAATTCATTTTTTGTTAAGTGTTTTGTAGAATTCACCAGTAAAGCTATGTTTTCTTTGTGGGAGGGTTTTTGATTCAATTTGATAGATGAAGGACTATTCAGGTTACTGTTTCTTCTCAGCTGAGCTTTAGTAGTGTGTATTTTTTAAAGAAATCATTCCTTTCATCTTAGTTGTCAAATATTTTGGCATAAAATATTCCTAGTATTATTTTTCTTTTAATACCTGTGGGCTCTGCTGTGATAGTCCCTTTCTTACTATAGCTATTAGTTATTTGTGTCTTTTTCTCTTTTTTCCTGGCTCACTTGGCTGGAGTTTTATCAGTAAACCTCAAAGAACCAACATTTGATATCATCAATTTTTTTTCCATTCCATTGATTTCTATTCCTTGTCACTTCCTTTCTTTGGGTTTAATTTGTTCTTTCCTAGTCTCAAGGTAGGAGATAAGATAATTAATTGGAAAACCTCACTGTTGAAGATTTGATTTAATTCAACCTGGATTTGTGTGTGTGTTTTTGTTTGTTCATTTGTTTGTTTGGTTTGTTATTATTTTGAGACAGGGTCTCACTGTGTAGTTCAGGCTGACCTTGAGCTCACTTATGTACCTCAGGCTGACCTTGAACTCAAGGTGATCCTTCTGCCTCAACCTCCTGAGGGCTGGGATTATAGGTGTGTTCCACCATGGTCAGCTCAACCTGGATTCATTTCATACCTTCCGATTTTTGGAAGGTGCTTTGGAAAATCTGAACTATCAAATGTTTCTACCCTTTATAAAGCTAGTTGCATTTTTTAAAGTAAAAAGGTTTTCCCCTGGCAGGTGCGAGGCCGTGAGTTCAATCCCCGGTGCCGCAAAAAAAAAAAAAAAAAAAAAAAAAAAAAAAGGTTTTCCCCTTAAATAGCACTTTAAGGTTGTATATGGTTACATTTATCGGTTTTTAGAGTTTAAAGATCATCATAAACTGATGTAGCGCTTCAGTTTATCTTTGAAGGATTGAAATAGGAGGAGGGGAAGGAGAGAAGTATTTTCAGAGTCGAAGAGAGTGTTGGAGGTTGTCAGGCCCATTGTCCTTACTTGTGCTGCTGAAGAAACTGAGGTTCACAAGGTCAGATAGACAACGGGACTAGATGGGTCTGGATAGAAGAAAGCTGGTTTTCTGTTGTTGAGGGGGCTGGGCTGGGAGTGACCAGCAGCATAGGGGAATTAAGTGTGGAGTATGGATGAAAGGAAGATTACTGTGTAGATCTCAAATTTCTGACAATGATAATGTCACGTGCAGGAGAAAGCTGTTCTGATGAGTTAAGAGGCTAATTTGGGTTATGTTTTGTGTTTTGATTCTTTTTCTTTTTTTTTTTTTGCCATACTGGAGATGGGATGGTACCCAGGCCTAGGCAAGCACCCCACCCCTAAGCTGTACCCCCAGCCCTGTGTTTTGATTTCTTTAATGTGCAAACCAGTTCAGAAAAGCCATAGAAACTTGGTCTAGTAAAGTCCTATAGAAATCACTCAGACCAGGAAGATTTAGGGATCTGAAAATTTATATATTAATACGGAAAAAGTTTTGGTAAACTTACACTTTTGTCGGTTAAAGAGCCAGTAAAGAATACTCATTTGCGATACATGGAGTTTGTGGCAGAGCTGGAATTAGAACAAAAGGTTGCTGTTCTCACCATTCTGCCATTGCCCAGCATGGCACCCAGCACTGGGTTTCTCCCAGCAGTGGATCATTAGAGCTAGTGATGGCTGGGATGCTGGGACTGAAGAAATTATAAGAGTGGATTAGATCTCAAGCAGTGCATTCTGAGGGAAGTTAATTACAGTGTTGTCTAATTCCAGAATATGCTTAAAAGAAGGAAAGTTGAAGAACTTGAAGGACAGTGTGTAGGACGGTCCCAGGAGAGAGAAAACTGAAAGGAATGCATAGGGAACCGTGGGATGTGTGGGTCTAGGTGGAGGAAATAGGAAAAAAAGTTATTATGTGAACTGTCAGTGAATAAATGAATGAAGGAAGCTGACATTGACTCTCTGCTGTGAATGTTACAGTGGTTATGAGCTATTCAGAATTAAACTGGGCAGAGTAAGACTAGAGAGAGGATGTTTAATGGGTAGGGGAGTACAGTTGGATAGGAGGAATAATTTATAATATTTAAAATACATAGAAGATAACACTTTGAATATTCCCAGCAAAAGAAATGATAAGTGTTGTTTGAGGAGGTAATGGATATGCCAGTTATCCTGATCTGATCAGTCCACGTTATATACATGTATTAAAAGGTCACATTGTACCCCATTCACATGTGCAATTATATACCAATTAAAAATTTTAAAAGATACGTATTTTTAAAAATTATGAAATTAGATTTGAGGAGCAGGACAGTAATAGGCACTTTATACAACTCAGAGGTAGTGTGAATAGATTTGTTTTGCTAATAGTATATAACAACAGTGTGACATGGTGTAAGGACTGCCTCTCTTTCATGAAAGTCATTTATGCCAGAATTACTGTGAGATCTTTATTGGACAACTGATGGCATCCACCAGAGGGAAAGCAAACCCAGATAGGGAGCAACAGAACAGCCACTTGGGCCCAGCCTGGTGACCACGGCACTCACCAGCAGCAGCCGGCTTACAGCAGCTTAGGGTGAGACCCAGACGGCACAAGAGGCAGCCAGGCCTTTGCCCCCAGCTACCAAGTGACTCAGTAGGCTTACCCGGCCCCTCGGGGAACACTTGCTCATCTGTAAAGTAGGGATAAGAATACTTGGAAGTGATTAGAAGCCATAGATCCTACACTGGTAATGTTGACTAAGGCTAGGTGTGGGTTTGAATTTCACCTTTTTATCAGAAAAGCCAGAATCTTTAAATCTTTAAATTTGTATTTTCAAATACAAATAGTTGTACCCACCTTAGATTTTTTGAGCATAGATTCCTTTATACACTCTGTGTGTAGAACATTTTGACCTGGGATAATGATTAAGCCTCAATGCTGTTCATCCTCCTTCACCCCTTTTCTCTATGCAGTACTTGGTGCTTCGTTTTCCTCCTTAAAAATCAAATAAAGAATGACTATTCTGTGGCTGTGGGTGTTCTTGAAGCCATTCTGAAAGGTAGTGTTTTCCAGACCTGGCTACAATCAGAATCACCTGGGTGTTTATGTAAAGATTTTTCAGTCCCTACTTCCCCGAGAATGACTTGCCCAGAGCTCCAGAGAGTCCTTCGCAACTGAGTGACTTCCCAGTTGACTTTGATATGCAGTAGGGTTCGAAGATCAAGGCTTATCAAGCTAAGATGTCATCTGGGTCAGAATGTGTGAACTAGGCCATTGCTGGCTACTTCAGAAAATCTGGCATCATAGTAGAAGATGAGGGAACGGGATTAGATTTAGGGCTAAAAAGAGGGTTGGAGAGAATTTAACTCGGTTTGAGAGGAGTTACTAATATTTACAGGCTGTTACTGTAACTTTAATATATCAAATATTTTTAAACCAGGCAAATGGTCACTTTCTTTTTTTTGTTTGTTTTGTTCTGTTTTATAGATCGTGAGGACCAGTCAATTCTTTGCACGTAAGTAAATGCTGAATGTTCCAATTTGTTTTTAATCTTTCAGAAAGCAGAAAATAACTTTTTTGTATGGAGTGGAAAAGTAGAGCAGGAATTTGATGTAAGTCTTGCAGTTATTTTAAAACTAAGATTTTATAAATAGTTTAAATTTGATGTTACTGTTTGGTTGTCAAACTGGGATTTTCTCACATTTTATAATGTTAATGTGTGAAACTTCTATCTTTAGTTTTTATCTCTAAGTGTAGACCTATTGAACATTTCAATGATTTGATCTTTTCACTCAATAAACATACATTAATCGTCCTGTGTCTTATGCAGTATGTGCTAACTATTAGAGAGTTGCTTAGGTTTGCTTGGCAGGACATGTTTAGATTTGCACATTACAGAGATCATTTTAGCTGCAGTGTAGAAGCTGGGCTGGAGGAGTAGCTGAAATAAGGAGACTAGTTAGGCTGTTGGGTCATCCAGGCAAGTGACTGCAGGTAGGTGGTTGTGAACTTAAAAAGAGAAGTGGTTGAGTTTCAGTGTTGTTCAGTTTAAGAGACAGACTTACAGGACTTGGTATTTTACCTTGGTGATGTCTCCTGCCACGGGCACATGGGAGGAGGAACAGACTGGAGTGGAAGACGATGAGACACGTTGTACCTGAAGTGCTTGTGGCTCATCTCAGCGTGGCCACGAGGGCTGTGGATGTGAAGCGCAGGAGAGATGTCCGTGCTGGAAATGCAGCTCTGGGGCCAGGCTGGTGATGTGAGTGCCTTAGAAGGGCGTGAAGAGAAAAGGCAGAGTGTGGGATTTTGAGAGGGAAGGACCTGCAGAGCCAAATGATCCAACCTGGGAGCATAAGGATGCAAGAGCAGGAGACAGGGCAGCCAGAGCAGCGAGGCCTTTGAGGAAAGGGAGTGGTCAGCACACCCAGCGCCTCGAGGTTGATTGTGCTGCGGAGGGTGGTGGGAGTGGGCTGCGTGAGTGGGCACAGGCTGAGAGTGCTGCCGGACTCCAGGTGAGGGATGAGGGGAGGGAAGAGCTAGAGACGTTTGACAACCACATACAGGCCTGTTTCTGAAGTTTGAGAACAATCGAGTAGTGGCAAGAGATCAGCGGACACTTGTGCAGTGTTACTATTGGGGGCATTTTTAATGTAGTCAAAACGAGGTATGGGTGAGTGAGAGGCAGTATTTTAGGAGTGGCAGGGTAGGGGCAGGACAGAAGACATGAGAGAGCAAGGCGGATGGGTGAGAGACCACGTGTGGGAGGGAGGGAGACGCAGGCCACAAGGCCCGTGAGCCTTGCAGGTAAGTAAGGTGAGGAGCTGCAACTGGAGAGCTTTCTCAGGACTTCGGCTTCTGTGGAGCAGGAGGTGCGGGACCTGGTACACGGGGAAAGGAGGGGGAGGGTAGGCTTGAGGAGAGGAAAGGTTTCTGCTTTGTGCGTGAATTTTCTTCTAGCATTGTATAACTTCAAGGAGTTATACAAATAAGCTTTTCCTGAACCGCAGACCACCCTGAAATTCAGTGGTTTAAAACAGTGTGATTCCCAGCAAGTAGACTGGGCTCACTTGGGGTTTCTGCAGATCTGGGCCAGGCTTGGCCAGGTCACCTAGGCTGGCTCCTGTGTCTGCAGGCAGCGCCTTCCCCGACCCCACACCTTGCTTAAGTGAGATAGCTTCTGTGGTTGCTGATTGTTTAGATGTTTTCAGTTTAAAGTAATTTTCCTACCATCTAGTCAGCTATTAACCCCTTCGTTTTCAAGTTAAATTCAGCATACATAGATTCCATTTAGGACCAGTATTTTCATCTTTTGAACCAAGATCTACATATAAGGGAAGCACACATCTGAAGTATACTTTGCTAAGTCATTTTGTAACCTAAACCCCTGTCAAGACAGTCCTGTCCCCCTGCCTCCTCCCCAAGTTCCCTCCCCTCCCTTCTCAGTTAATACCTGCCCCCCACCTCTTTTCATCTCCACTATTTTTTTTTTTTTTTTTAGTTTTAGATACCACAGTTGTGGTAGTTAATAATAGATTTTCCTGCTCATATCTACTTGAAAGTTACATTGTGACCCAAAACTTACGAAAATGTGAAATGACAGATGCTAGACTTTGAAAGTGCGATGTTTTAGGGCAGTGGTGGCGAACCTGTGGCACGTGTGCCGCTGCAGGCTGCTTGTATCATTGAAAGCTCCAAGAGGTTCACCATCACTGTTCTAGGATCTCTTGAAAATCCAAATAAAGATCCAGGCTTGGTGGCACAGTGAGTAATCCCAGCACTCAGGAGGGTGAGGCAGGAGGCTCCCTGCAAATTCAAGGGCAGCCTGGGCTGCATAGTGAGTTCAAGACCAGTCTACACTGTATAAAAGACCTTGTCACAGAAAACCAAGGAACTCTAAGAGCATGTAAATGCTGTCTTCTTAAATTTAGTTCACGGCCAAGCCCATTACATTTTTTTAAGAGAAGAGTCAACTTTGTAAGGTGTTTATTTTATATTAAGTATTTATCATTTATTAGTACTTGTTTACACACTATCACAAAGAGAAAATACAATTAGAAGCAACATGCTATTTGTTCAGTAAATATGTAAGCAGTCTCGCACCTTGTCTTTAAGCTTTACTTTTAGTCATTTGCTCTCTAGTTTACTGTCCTCCAAAGGATCAACTTCTCCTTTACACCCTGGTCTCCCTGCCCACTGCTCCCAGGAGCCTTTGCAGGCCCCCTGCTTGGTTGGCCATTGTTGTGCCAGCACCCTGGTGTGAGGAGCCCGGGACACTCAGGATGTCCTGTGTCAGGAGGGAGCCGATCTTTCACACCCACTCCGGTGTGTGAATGAAATGGATGAAACCCCGGTAAGAGTGCTGACTTCCCTTTGTGGTAGAATTAAAATTGACAAAACAGAGTTACCCTTGGTGAGGAATTTACTGTCTTCCTAATTACTAAGCTCCCCTTTTAGATAATAATCTAGTTACATTTAATGGTTCTCTGATTCCTGTTAAGTAAGCTGGTTAAACCCAAGTTTTTCTCCTTTTAAGTACATTTTAATATAGTATAGCAATTTTAAAACAATGGTTGCTTTCTAGTAAATTTCTATCAACACATGACAATAGATTTTTTTTGTTGTTGGTAAAGGGATTTTACCTATCATATACAAATATATTAAGTGATGATGGCAGAGCGACTTTATTGTTGTTGTTGTTTGTTTTTCTGAGAAAGGTTTTCACTGTGCAGTTCTGGCTGGCCTTGAACTCACAGTGCTCCTCCTGCCTCAACCTCCCAAGTGCTGGGATTACAGGCATGCACCACCATGCCTATCAGAGTATATTGTAATTGAGAATATATTGGAAAAGTTTTCAAGTAATGAATATGATTGATTATTGAATAGCTAAGACAACAGTACAGTGTAGTTGAAAAACAATCTGATGGTCAGATAAAAGTCTGGTATTCTTTTTTGTCCCAGCCCTGCCAAGTGACCCTAGAACGTCTCTAGACCCCAGCTTGTTTTTCTGATAAGTCTGTTTTACACATCCTGAAGTCATAAAACTTTGGGAGTTGTTAGATTGCTCTAGCAGTATCTCACTTCAGATCATAACTGTGTTATGGGAGAAAAAAGTATGCAGATAAACTTAAAAGTTTTAGAAATTCTAGGCAAAATTATGTGTCAGTTAAAAATTTTTTTAAACTAGGAAAAAATGTTCTAGGCAAATATACAAGGGAACTAACATCTTTGCAAATGTTATCTCTGTTAATCTTTACAGTGTCCCTGTCATCTCCATTAATATATTGCTATCATTTTATGCTAGACCTCAGGAATTGGTATTAATGTGTTAGAGGGAGATTTGAGCCCAACCCTTCCTAATAAGCTGCTTTCTAAAGAAAAAAGTTTTGAAACTATAGAAAAATCACCTAATGTGTGTGTGTGTGTGTGTTTGTGATGTATAGAGGGTTAATATGTATTTAGTGTCTTTCCCATAAAGCAAGAACTTAAGGCAAAGGATGTTTTTGAAGCTAGACTGAATTTAATGTCACATATATCAGAGTGAATGAAAACAAGGAGAGGAATTTCTGATTGGGGAAATCAAGGGTCAGAAGGAATTCAGAGGAAGAGCCCAGATTGGTCATGTAGTAATGATCTCCTTTTCTACTTCTTTATGCTGTTCTGTATGCTTCTGTTTTGGACTGCGCTCCCCTTTGAGAAACCAGCGAGAGCTCTTGATCTCTCTTCAGGCTAAAGAAGTCCTGGGACATGGTTATAGATGCTTGTAATCCCAGCACTGTGGGAGGCTGAGGCAGAAGGATCACAAGTTGAAGCCCAGCCTGGGCATTTTAGTAATTTAGTGAGAATCTGTCTCAAAATAAAACATAAAAAGACCTTGGTTGTAGCCGAGTGGAGAGGCCCTGGGTTCAGTTCCTGGTGATTCCACTTTAAACAAAACAAAACAACTCCTGATCTTTTAAACCCAGTGTACTTCAACAGAGACAGGGCATCCACAGGCCGAGGTGCTTTGTTTTATTTTCAGGTTAACTTCCTACTTGAACTGACACTGTGCATGAAGGGATTACTTTTCCAGAAGAGCAGGCTGACAGAACCACAGCCCTTACCCTAACTGTGGGCCGCCCACAGGCCAGCAGTGAAACCAACAGCTACTTCAAAGCTAAAAGTGCTTCCCCAAGCATCTTGGTTTGTTGGTAGGAATGAAGTCAAATTCCCTTTGCCCTCATCACTAGTTGAGGCCTTGGTTTATTGTTTACTTTTCTGATTTCTTCAGAATTCTGCCAAGCTTTCTTTTTGGTCTTCTTTCTTCCTTTACTTTTGTTCAGGCTGCTTTTATTTTCTCTGCTCCCACTTGGGTTAGATGTACCATTTCCCGTAGTGTTGTGTTTTGTTTTCTGTTTCAAAGAATTACATATTTCTGCTCCCTCCTTCATATTAAAATCAGAATTGTTTTTACAGTTATCATAGTTGGTCATCATCATAGCCATCCACACCCCTGCCATTTCACGAGCCTTTGGCCAGGCGCAGTGCGAGGCCCTTTGCGTGTATTATCTCAGCCTGATGAAGTGACTTTATTTTATTTTAATTTATAAACTATATCTTAAAGAACCTGCCCAAAGCCTTGTATTGTAGTTAGGATGTGTTGACCAGCTTTCCATTTAGGAACAGCTTATTTTGGCTCATGGTTTCTGAAAATTCAGTCCATGTTTGACTCCATTGCTTTTGGGCCCGTGGTGAGGCAGTAACTCCATGGCAGAAGGATGTGACAGTGGAAAGCTCCTCACATCTTGGTGGAAAGGAAACGGCCAGAAGGAGGCAGAGTCCCACTATCTCCTTCAAGAACATACCTCAAATTGACCTGCCTTACTTCTGCCAGACCCACCTACCAGACGTTCTGCCCCCTCCCAGTAGTGGCATGGGATGGGGATGAAGTCTGTGAATGGGCCTTTTGTGGGGGAAGGGCATTCAGGATCCAAACCATGACAGATGGACTGGTAGAAGGATTTGATGGAGGCAGGCTGGTTTTACTCCATAGCGCATGTTCTTAACCACTGTAACAACACTGTAGATTCTTTTCAAAGTAACTTAAAGGGTAGTAATTCAAATTACGTTGTGTACGATAGATGAGATTTTACGTAAATAATAATGTATAATGTTTTTTGAATATGACTTGCTTGGACTGTTTTTTTTGTCAGCAAACCTCTTTGTGTTAGGAGTTATTGTTGGAGAACTTTAAGAGTCATTGTCTCCCGTCTTGAGAATTCACCATTCAAGGTTTAAATACATTTATTTTTGAAGCAATATTTTCTATAATAAACTTACTGTAGATCTGAAATATGTAAAATTTAGCAGCATTCATAAGCAGTTGTTAAAGTTGTGCAAGTATGACAGGCAGGGGGAAAAATGTTTTGCAGACATACTGCAACCAGTTCAGTGAGCAGGGTGTGCTGGGAAACCACAGAGGAAAACTTTGTGGAAACGCAGCAGTCATTAACTGTTTTTGAGACAAGTCATCAGCAAGCTTATTTCTTTAGCGTAATACAAAGTAATGTGTTTGAAACCAACAACCAATATGATTACCACTGAAGCACTAAGTATTGTGAATAAAGTTAACAACAGGCGGAGAAAAATCGTTCTTTATTGCTATTAAGAAATTCTACTTGACTAAAATGAATATTCTTTACTATAACTTCTAGGGTTTTATGCATCCACCCCTTTCCTACTTCATTACTATGTCTCCTGCCCCTCTCTGGCTTGGTTATTATTTATATGAAATCCTAGCAAGTGGCTGGAAATTGCTGGAACCTGCCAAGGGGGCCTTTTGTGGCGGACTTTGCAGCTGTTCTTCCGTCTGCCTGGACGTTGTCTCGACTCTTACTTGCCGGTTTTTGCTCATCTTGCAGGCAGCTTCTCTTTGACCACCACATCTGAAGGAAGTTTTCCCTTCTCGGATCTCCTCTCAGCATCTTCCTTATTCACACCCGTAGTCATCTTAGTTGTTTTTGTATTTTATTTCCTACCCCTTCTCCTAAACTTGAGCCCTGCAAAGGCACGTACTCCCAGCTACATCACTGAACCCTGAGAAGAATGCCTGACAAACATAAGCTGATGAAGAGATATTTGTTGAATGGCCAAATGAATGTGCTATTGAATGAATGAGGGAAAAATCACCACCTCCCTGTATATCATTGCTAGTCAGGTAGTAAATATAATGGTGAGGAAAGGACATTAGGAATGAAAGCAAAAAAATATTTGTAAAGTCCCTAGGCATAAACTTAAGAGATAATGTGTAGGACCTTTATTCATCCATTCATTCAATACTGCTTTTAAATTATAATTCAAATTGGCATTCTTAATTATTAAGGTAGGTTTGCTGTGATCATGTCTTGGTAAGCTTTAACTGTTAAAGCAGATGCCATCATTCAGATACCCCTGGTACCAGGCAGCTAATTTGAATTTCAGGTTTAGTCCTGAGTGGAAATATAAGGCAGTTTTTGAAAAGTGCCAGCTTCATTTGCAAATGTGATTCGTATGAAGTGATGGTATTTGTCCCTGTTCACAAGAAAATTCTTACGGTTTTATTCACTTTAATTGCCTGTGTGTCAGCATTATGTGAGGTTAAACCAAATGGATTAAAAGCAAAGACACACAAGTAAGCCTACCAGGTCACTGTCATTGGGGTCAGGAGCGCAGTGTGCAGGCAGCAGTCAGTGAGAAGTTTTAATGAGCTGCGTGCCAGGTGCCACGGTGGTGCCTGGTGCCAAGGAGAGCACATCATCCTGAGCCCTGTTGGAGAGGTGACTCCCAAAGGCACACGGTGGCTTTAAAGATGAAGTTGGTGACTCCCAAAGGCACACGGTAGTTTTAAAGATGAAGTCAGTAGCCAGCAGCTGTGAGCTCCTGCAGATTGTTTGGTGATTTCTCTTCATAGTGCTGGGCGTTTCTGCTGCAGACGAGTTTTCTCATGAACGCTGTCATCAAGGTTTCTTCTTTGATGGCAACCTCCCCACCTCTCCCAGACAAAAATGTGTCTGGGGGACATTTTCCATCTCATTGACATCTACCAAGAATTATTTATTTGAATTTAATACTTTTTTAAAAAAATAAAAATGTGACTTCTATTAATAGGATTTTTTTGTTTTGTTTTGGTTTTTAACCTCCACTGTTCTTATTATTTAGTGTTTCTTGTTCTGTTTCAGTTTAATTGTATCAATTATAATTTTTGAATGAATGCGCTGTGCTTTCTTTAAAGTTCCTGATGTTGATATTTCTTTTAGGGGTGAATCGGGTGCTGGGAAGACAGAAAATACTAAGAAAGTCATTCAGTACCTTGCCCATGTTGCTTCTTCACATAAAGGAAGAAAAGATCATAATATTCCTGTAAGTTTTTGCTCTGTTGTTGCTTTTTGTGTCTTAGTTTTATTCTTTTATAATTTCAGGAGTAGAACCAAGGAAGCATATCTACACTGTCCAGTGCTCTGAGTGACTGACACTCCTGTGCCCTCCTACCTAGTGACCCTTTTGTTTGGTTTCACACAAGAGGAGGATTTACAGAAATTGCCATTAAATAGATTTTCTTATAGGGTAAATGGGAGTTGAGGTTGTAGCTGGAAGCCTAATTTCTTAGAAAGATTTGGCCAGAATGGTTAATAGTTGATGAGCAATGCTTACGTAGATTTCTAATTTTCTACCCACAAAAAGCTCCTCAGATAGTTTTAATACTTCTTCCTCACCTTACAGAGTGGCCTGGTGCTGCTGCTCATGCAGCTTGAGGGGAGGGGAGATATGGGAATAATCAGTGATAGAAAAGGCAGAGATACAAAGTCTAAATGTCAGTTATCCTTAACTTTTAGAGATGCAAAAGTGGTAGTTGGTACAGCCTGCGAAAATGCCAGCCAAACCAGCAGCCACATTTCTAAGCTGCACAGTGGCTTGGTGCTTGGATGTGGCTTCTGCTAGGGAAAGACCCAGACTTGCTAACATTTGCTTATCTGTTTGTAACAAACAGCAGGACTCACCTAAACCCGTGAAACACCAGGCAAGTGCTTTTCTTTATGCTTCCTAGTCTTGAGTGTTTGCACTAATTTATTTCTGTCTTTAGATTGAGTCTCGCCTCGAAACAAATGCCTCCTTATTTCTGAGTGAAATCTATTCTTTTTTCAGAAATACTTAATTTTGAAAATTTATTGCTTAAAGCCTCATTGTTTCATAAGATGTAGCATGCTATTTTGCTTTACATTTCTTTTCTGAATAAATCTTAAATTTATTTTTCCCTTTTATCATGACATTGAACAGCATGTTTATGAAGCCTATAAATTTATGGTTTCATCTTTCAAATACTAGACAGAATCATCTTAGTACTGGCATTGTATAGTTTATGCCTATACATTATTTAGCCTAAAGGCCTCATACATTTAATATACAAAATAAGTTAGAATTCTTTGTGCTGTGTAAGTAGTAAAGTATACTCCTACTTACCAGATACCTGTCACTTAGCTCTCCAGAGCCTAACAATGAACAAACCACAAGCCAGAGCAGGACCCCCCACCTCCTGCTTCCTGGAGAGAGCAAGGGCAAAACCAAAGCGAGAGTCTTTGTGTAGAGTTGGTCCCTGGCCTTGGGACATAATCCTTTCCCTTCCACTGGGACAGTTTTGGTTTGTCTGTTTTACACAAGCATGACAATGTAAAGCCAGTATAAAACAAGAAAAATAACATGGAATTATGGAGATATCAGTGAATATAAGGAAATGATGGCACATACCTAAAGGAATTATCACAGATAATGAAATTCCCAGATCTCTTATTTAAAATTCTTAAGACATCATCAGACACCAAAGCTGTACCATATGAAGGCCTGTGGTGGTCTTTTGTTCCTTTAGTGCAATCCAGGCCAATGATAAAAATTGAAAGGGTTAATGAAATAATCATTGTCCTGTGGGCTATTTAAAGGCTTCTTTGCCAGTTAAAGAAGGATGATATGGAACAGAAATAAGCTTTTACAGCACTAATGAAATAGTATTAAATAAGTAATGTGTAGATTTAGGTATCCAAATCCTCTGTGGAACCCAGGAGTCATGATTGCTGATGTCTCGTTTCGATGTCATTTTAAATGAGCGCGGGTCCCTGTCGTTGTGAGTAGCATGCCAGTCTCTAGATTTTACCGTGGGCCCAGCCCATCCCTGAAGAGCAAGTTCTCCCACAGAAGGTGGCCGCTGCTTTGGGCCATGCTTTGCTGTCACTGCTGGCTTGCATGTCTACTGCATGTACTTGCTGTGCACAGAATCCCCCGTACTGCCTTCCCCAAGTTTATTTTAGTAACATTCAAATAGTCATTTGATGTTTTTAGAAGTATAAGAAGAATACTGGTTCTCAATTTTTCATCTCTAACTCACCTAGGAATACTCAGCAGCATGGTCAGGAGTGGTCACACCCGGGGTGTCCTGTCCAGAAATTATTTACTGCTGCTTGGCGCCCCATCCATGACTTGCTCACCCCATTTTGAGAATGATTACTCATAAAAGTGACAACACTTAAATAAGTAAAGTGTAAACAGACATTCACCTGTGAATGTGTTGGTGAATTTTTAAACAGAGTTGTTTGACTTCGTGGCCTTAGTTCCTAACAGCCAGCTGCAGGCATGGTATCCTTGCCTTCTTCATCACAGTTCGCCGTAAGAGACCCTCGAAGTCAGTCACAGTGTGTGTTGCTGCCTCAAAATCTCAATGCAGTGCAGTGTTAGAGTAGATTTCAAAATGGTTTATTTCTAAAACCTGACCCTTCCCTAAAATTGATTCCTTCAGGCCAGGCCACCCGCCTGCTTGCCTTTCAGGTCATCTTCAGGATGACTTTCTATCCTTCCTTGGCCTTTGTACAGTGCCTTGAACCGAGACAGAAAGCGATAGCCAGCAAGTGACAGATCCAGAAATCAGAGCCTGCCAGATGAGACTAGATTCTGATTTCCAGCATACGTTTGGCCATGGCCTCCTGCTTTTAACTCCCCTCTGGTGGTCAGTACCACCTGCATTTTACCTTGCCAGGCCTGCAAGTGCAGCATGATCTCTGGCCCTGGCCCTTTGCAGGCTGACCTGGAGTTTTGCAGGAGGGATTTATTTCTTAACCATTTCAGACTCATCTTACATCAGTCAGTAAGGATATTTTGTACACTACCTAATAAACACAAAGGATATAGTTTTCACCACAATTGGTAAACCTTTAAAGCATTATAAAATTCTGAATACTTACAATATTTAAAAAAAAAAAAAAAACCTTCAGTAGTCATTGCTGCTTTTCTACATTCCCAAAGAACATTTCTTAGAGAATATAAACCAAGGCCAAGCTTGGTGACAGGCCCCTGTAATCCCAGCTACTTGAGAAGCTGAGACAGGAGGATCATGAGTTCAAGCCAGTGTGAGCAACTTAATGAGACCCTGTCCCGAAAGAAAAAATTTTAAAACAGAGCCAAGGATATAGCTCAGTGGTGGAGTACTTGCCTTGTATGCACAAGGCCCTGGGTTCGTATTTCCAGTATGGAAGGAAAATAAAAAAGAAACAAGGGACCTTGCCCTTCCAATTCTAGTAGAAAGGTGACTTTATTCAGTCTTCTCAGATAGTTTATAAACATCTTTATATTTTGGAAGAGATGTTAGCACAACTTTATCTAATTTTGGAATTGTTAACATAGAAATGATCATGCTTCTTGCTAAGTTCTTAATTGTAAAATCATTTTTGTATGTTTTATAATATTGACTTTATGTCAAGCTTTTTGGGATGTATGAGTTTTTGAGATCTTTACTTGATCTCATTAATGTCACGGATCCGTTAGGAGAAAAATAATAATATGTCCCCATTAGTGCAGTAGAGACAACAGCAGGGGCCTGGAAGTGCTGAGGCTACAGTTAAGATGGTAACTGTGAGACCTTTAGCCCAGATCTTGTTGCTGCCTTTGGCTCACCAGCATGTCCTCCCCAGAAACTACTAGAATGTCATAGGAGCTCCCATTTACACATACAAATATTTGTAGAGCATCATCTTCCCTGATACTGACTGAATTAGCTATAGGATATATGGAAGACGGGACAGACTACGCACACACACACACTGAGGAAAAAAAAGAATAAGAAAGTGGACTAAAAGAGTCCTTGTACCTCAAAAAACTAGGGCCAGGAGTTTGGCTCAATGGCTTACGCACCTGTCTGGCAGGTGCAAAGTTGTGAGTTCGATCCCCGGTGCGGCAAAACAATAAAATAAAATAAAGAATCCTTGTAGTCACTGTCTAGGGAATATGAAAATGAGTTGCTTTACTTTCAAGGTAGGAAAAAACCTGGGTGTTTTTGTTGTTGTTCATAAGTCTTCGGTGGTGATGGTTTCCCTCCCCGACTCCCCACCCTTTCCTTGCCATACTGGGGATTGAACACAGGGCCTTTGCACTTAGTTACATCTCCAGCCTCTCCCCCTTTTTGAGGTTTCGTCTCACCTAAGTTGCCCAGTCTGGGCTCGAATTTGTGATCTTCCTGCCTTAGCCTCCCTGCTGGTGTTAGAGGTGTGCACCACCACACCTGGCAGGAAAAGGTCTTACAGAGAGATTATGAAACTCTTCTACTTATGATGTGGCAGGATAGTGTGCAGTTCTAAGAAATCCATGTTTTGTGACTCTTGATTTAATATGTTTAGACATTCTCACTTATCAGAACATTAGTGTCTTCCTGACATTTTAACATTCTGATCCCACAAATTGAGTTAGGTTATAAAAAGAGAAAACGGAGGGTTTTGCAGAGGTCAGACAGTTGATGCAGAGCCAGGACAGCATGGGCTTAGTAAAATGTTCGCCATTGGCACGCGGATGGAAGTGCTCTTGGAAAGACAGTGCGTTCTGACACAGAACAACACGCAACACACATTCTTGGTGATTACACCGAACCGTTAAAATTGGTTCAGGACACCACGTCTAAGAAAGTTGGGTAGCATGTAAAGTTTTAGAGAGATTTATATCAGAAGTAGTCTTGTAAGTGTTTGTAAGTCAATAAACTGGAAGACACATAATTTCCTCTGCAGGGAGGAAATTACGTAATTTCCCAGAAGTGAAGGGTTCGTGTGTAATGAGTTCACAGGGCCCCAGGTTCTTGGCAGGATTGGTTTCAGCTGGTTCCTAACTGGTTTCAGCCACACATTGTTGCAGACTGCAGTCAAAACCTGTGGCAGTGATGCAGTCCACACAGGAGTAACAAGAGCATGACCCCTTGCATCGTAAGGCTCTTGGGGGACACTGCCCTACCTTCCTAGCGGGATACTGAAGCTGCGATCTTAGCTTGGTCTCTCGGGTGTCACTGTGCATTAGGAGGGCAGTAATACCATAACATACATTTGTCCAGTGTTGGAAATTAATGGTAATACGATGAATACATCACAAGACAAATGGCCACTAATTAGAAAATCTTTTTATTTTTAATTAGAAAATCTTACGTGAGGGTCTTTGTGTGCTTCGAGAATTACATTTGCTAGTGGTATCTTTTTTTTCTTTAGGTCTAGAATACTGTGGATATTTTTAAATACAGGAATATGATTTGTGTTTAGAAAAAGCAGATTTATTTAAGTCATAAAGATAGTTCTAAAATTATATTCCAGAAATACAACACCACTTTCTAGTACTTTTCTCAGACAGAAATGGCATCATGCTTTCTTACAGAGTTTCTTATTGTAGTTCCTGAGTGAAACATTTGTTAATATACTTCCATCTTTTATTAGTAAAATGTTTGGTCTAATTTGCATATTAAGTAAAGTTCCTAAAGGATACTTTGTACCAAATGCATTGTCAGTCTGATCAAGTGAGGACCTTGCTGTCTTTGCCTTGCTCTGAAAGTGGAGGTGAGGACACTGTCCTGTCTATACCATTGAGATACTGTGTGAAAGCCTTTGGAAAAACAAAATCTTACACCAACCAACATAGTGGCAGTTTTTAAATTAGCTACTTTAAATCTTTGAAACAAGGCAGAGTAAAAATAAATAGAAGTGTTAAGTACTAATATACTCTTAACTGAAGTCATGCAAAATTTAATTTTGTGGAAACCAGTTGATTTGTTTTACTTTTAAAATTCTCTGCCTAATTTATGTGTGTGTGTTTAAGTTGATCATTTCTGTTCATTTGTGATTACTTTCTGGAGACCAAGTTTTTCCTTTAACAGAGCTGTATCATAATCAGGAACAAGAAGCCTAAAACAATTGCTTCATGGCAAACAGAATGAAGGCACTGAGGAGGAGGGAAAGTGTGTGTGGGTTTTTTTTCTTTTTCTTTCCTGAGGACTGGAATAAAAACATGAGACTAATGTAGATGTTTTTATTTATGTGTGTGTGTGTGTGTGCACGTGTGTAATGTCTTTTAGGGGGAACTTGAACGGCAGCTTTTGCAAGCAAATCCAATTCTGGAATCATTTGGAAACGCGAAGACTGTGAAAAATGATAACTCATCTCGTTTTGTAAGTTTAAAAGCACCAGAAACTTCTCATTTGCCAGATTTCTGACCAAATGTCTACTATGGTTAAGCAAATGAATTTATTTTCTTCTTAGATTTTTAGGAAGAGATTATTAAATACAGTAAAAATTTTCTAGCAGCCACATTCTAAAAAGAAAAAAGCAATCTGAAAGTATTTCCAGTTACATTTATTATATAGAAATATATAATTATATATAATTATATGGCCATGTAACTACATAACTTCTGTGAACTTATTTCTTTGTGTTTGATGTTATGGGTTTGGTTCGGAGACGAAATGATGGGCATGTTGAGTCTGTAGCGTTGCAACAAGCATAATAAATGCTCAGTAAATGAAGCTGGCATTAGATAAGGTAAACTAGCCTTTTTGTACCTTGCTGTTTCTGTGGGATATGGACTTCAGAGTAATTAGTTACTACTGGTACTTCTTTTTAAATTTTTTTCTTAGCTATTTTAATTCCTTGAAAGCTTTTCTGTGCCTCTCAGTTTGACTAGCTCTTCCATTTATCTGAGGGTATTATTCTATTAGTGTTCAGCTATTTTATTTAGGTTTATTCTATTTGATTCTTTTTGTCTCCATCCTCTAAAATATTAATAAAAATCAAGAAAGTCAGGAGAGAAGAAACTTGATTCTAACAATTCTTTGGAAATTTTGGGGAATCTAGTGTCATGTGCTGTACCTTTTAGAACTAAGCTTATAAAGTCATGATGTGCATGTTAAATTTCTGGTCACATGATTTCAGGAGTTAGTGGCAGGACTAGATTCAGTTGTCACAGTTTACCCAGTAAACACAAGGTAGGCAGAAAACCCTCAGTATTAGTTTCTGCTATAACAAAAAGCCATCGACCAGGTGGGTTAGACAATGAAATTTGTTTCCCCACAGTTTTGGAGGGAGAAATCGCGAAGCAGTGTCAGCACAGTTGTTTTCTGCCGAAGTCTCACTCCTTGGCTTGTAGCTGGTCGTTTTCTCGCTGTGTCTTGACGTGATCTTTCCCTCTGTGTGTCTGGGTCCTAATCTCCAACTTACAGGGACACCAGTCTGTTAATTAATGTCCCTCCTGGTGACCTCATTTTAGCAATTTCTTCTTTAAAGACCCTCTTCACAAATACAGCTGCATCTTGAGGTATTGGGAATTAGGACTTCAGTATATGACCTTTGTGGGGCGTCATGCAGCGCATCACACCCTTCACTTCCACTCAGAGGTGGTAGAAGCACAAGAGGTTTTCCAAGTTATATGAGAAGTGAGGATCTGTTTGCTTGGAATAGTCTTTGTTCTTAGTAAGATGATATGTGAAGATTTACTTGCCCAAGTTCGGGTAGTAATTATTTTAGCTTCCTGTATACAAAAGTGAGGTGAAGAGTATGCCTATATCAGGAGGAGGCGGGTCTGTGACTCTGGATTTACAAAAGGTCCAGGGAAACCAAGCTGCTTCATTCCTGGGGTCATCCCTGTTGAGTCTGAGGCACAGTTAAATGTCGAATTCTTCCTCCCGAAAAGCCCTGTGTTTAGTGGCCATGTCACGGGACAGGAGAAGCAGTGAGCTCCCCACTTTGGTATGTGATTCTCCACAAAGATTCGCAAGGACTTCTTCATGGAAAATGCTTTATTTTACCACATAAATCGAATTACCCATCTACTCTGACCACCCCCCCGCCAACCACACTCTAAATCCAGGGGAAACATTTCATCTTGTGCCCAGTTGTGTCATTTTTGCCTGGAAAAGATAAAATTGCTATTAAACTGTCATTTGTATTCTTTGGTAAAAGTGTAGTGATTCTGTCACTAAATGATAAAAGGGGTATGTTTTTGCTCATTATTTTTGTATTTGGGACAGATATTATTCTGTATTAATTATTGATATGTAATAAATGGCCCTAAAACTAAGTGACTAAAATATTTGTTTCACAGTTTCTGTGTCAGAAATTCAGTAGCAGCTTAGATAGGTGGTTCTAATTCAGGCTGTCTTGTAATTATGACATGGTTGGTTAGAGCGGAAGTCACGTGAAGGCGCTGACTGAGGCCAGAGGATCCTTTCCCAGACTGACTCAGTGTTTAGCAGGAGGCCCAGTTCTTCTCAGCTGCTGGCTGGAGGCTGTGGTTCCGCAACGCACTGACATCTCCACAAGCTGCTTGAGTATCCTCAGGATATGGCCACTGGCTTCTCAGAGCGGGTGATCCAAGAGAAAGCCACTCAGTGTCTTTCATGGCCTTGCTTTGGGAGCCACCTACACTATTCCTCTCTTGTGTTCTGTGGGTTACACCAGCCAACCCTGACAATATGCACGAGAGGACTGTGCAAGGGCATGAATATCAAAGATGGGCATCACTGACCCCATCCTGAAGACTAGTTACCACAAGTCCCTGGAGAGATCGTCATTGTAATGTAATTGGCATTACTCTAGATGGGTCTTAAGTAGGGGTTCGCAGGGGAGTTGATGGAGTCTGGAGACATTTTGCATGTTCAGCTGTGGGGAAAGGCAGTGGCGCACTGTTACTGGCTCTGACCTGGAGAGGCCAGGGATCCTGCTGAACCTTCCACAGTGCATAGGACAGAGAAACACCCAACCCCAAATGTCAGTTATGCTGAGGTAGCAAAGCCCTGCTCCAGAGCGTTCCTTCAAATTACAGCCCAGGCTAAGGCAATCACTTTCTGTAATTTATTTGCAAAGTAATATGCAAGTTTCCTTAATGTTTTTTATGCATCCTCTTCCACTTGTTGATGTAAATGATTTTGGTAGGAACCTGTCTCACATTCTGCTGGGAGAATTTCAGAGATTGTTTTTTTAGGCATTCTAAAGCAACACAGGGGAGGAGTAAGAACTAGTCATCTGATCTGAATTCTTACCAAGCCCTGTTACAGCTGAGGTACCATCTTCCAAAGTGCTTCCACTATTTAAAAAACTTCTAGGACCAGGGATATAGCTCAGTGGCACAGTGCCTGTCTGGCAAGCACAAGGTCCCGAGTTCGATTCCCTGCACCCCCTAAATAAATAAATAAATAAATAATAAAAACCTCTAAAAGTGGTATTTATAGAAAACTGTATGTAAAAGATACACAAAGACTGATCTTTTTTTAATAGGAAAAAAATTTTTGATGAAGGTAGTATTCTTAGACATGGCTATTCATTGCCTACTATGAAGAAATCAAGCAATAAAAAATGGTGGAGGGGCTGTGGGGAAAAAGGAACCCTTCTCCACTGTCGGTGGGAATGCAGGCTGGTACAACCATTGTGGAAATCAGCGTGGAGATTCCTCAAAAAACTAGGACTACAGATCCCACTTGACCCAGCTATTCCCCTTCTGGGTATCTTCCCAAAAGAATTAAAAACATCATACCACAGTGATACATGTGCACCCACATATAGCAACACAATTTTTAATGGCCAGATCTTGGAAACAACCTAAATGCCCATTGACTAAGGAATGGATTAAAAAGATGTATATTTATACAATGGAGTACTACTCAGCCATAAAGAAGGATAAACCGGAGACTTTTGTAAGTAAATGAATGCAGTTTGAGAGCGTACTCATTGGTTAAATAAATAAGATGCGTGTAAACATTGTATTATTTCATTAGTGTGACAAGCTGAAAGAAAAAACATGTATGTGTATATAAAAGAAATAGTTAAGATTTTTAAAAAAAGACATATCTATTCATTCAGCTAAGAAACAAAAGTATCTTCAAATTGTTGACTTTTGGCTTTTTAATTCTTAAAAGATTAATGCTTATTGATATATATAGTATTTTTTAGAAAAAATAGTTTTCTACTATTATAAGGCATTAACTGCCCAATACTAAAACAAGTAATTGATTTTAATAGTTTTGTAAAAATTAACTAGTTAATTCCACTGTGATTGAATAATGTTCAGTTAAAATATCCCTTTGGGTGTTGCTAGCACTTTGGTCCTTCATGGGTTTGAAAGCAATGAGTGTTGACTTATTTTTTTCAGTTACATTATGAGTAATTTTGATTTTTTTGTTTGTTCAGTTCAATTAATTATTAAACATCTATTCTTTGCTAGGCAACAGTGGTACTTAATTAGCATCTCCATTTGGATATATACTAGATTTCTCAAATTTAATATAGCCTAAATGGAAATTTGTCTTCTTTTAAAATTTATTCCTTTATGTCTTGCACCAATAAATGGTACTATCAAATTACTGAGTTGCTTCAACTTAAAATAAAAACAGTGGTAAAAACCTGTGAAGACAAAATACCTTGGAATGATTCTTGATTTGGCCTTTGTTTCATGGCCTGTGTCCAGGTTAACAGTGAATCCTATGGGTTAAAATTATGTTTCAGATCTGTCCACATTTCTGCTTTTCTCTCTCTCCTAACTACCTAGTTAATCGAAGATCATACCTATGTGGTTTCCTGTTACTCCCTCTTTCAGTGTCGCATATATTTCTCTCATAGTACTTATCACAGTCAGTAGCTCATTACTTTGCTTATTTATCTTTCCTCCTGTGAAAATGTAGGATCTCCTATGTTAGGAACCTTTCTGCCTTTTTCTCAGTGTCTTAGTGCATGTTTGTGGGCCTCATTTAGTTAAAATACAGTAGCCCGCTCTGCCAGACATTCTCCGGAGTCCTGGAGAGTGTATCAGTGGGGCAAAACTAAAGTCAGCAGCTCTGTAGAATTCAACTTTCATTATGGATTTAACTCTGAAGTGTTTTTGATGACACACTTCGAGGCATGGTTGCACTTACCCTGTGCTAGACCCTCTGAGAATGTGCATGGCCTAGTTTTGAGAGCACGGGTAGAAGTCGTGTGTGAAGTAGTGGCTTTCGGCAGACTGGGCCTTGGTTGGGATTGGTGTCATACTGAAAGGAATAATGCAGTGCTTAAAAAAATGGCTGGTGCTATAGCAAAATTTCATGTAGTCATTATTTATAAGCCACATGCTTGCAGTGAAAATATTTGAAACTATATAAACTCCATAAGCTTTAGAGGCCATTTGGTTCTGTTTCTTTGATCTGATATAGATGACTAATTTCCTGAAGAATATCATTTCTTCCAAAGATGCTAGCATATGGTTCGTGTTACAGGGGATTCTTTAGGAAAGCATTATCCATATGAAAATAATCATTCACAGTTAGTCGGATTCTCTGTTTATGAGAAGTAAAATGTGTTCCAGATGGAGTGGATTTATGTCAAAATGAATCTCTTATAATGAAACTTTAAAAACAGGGACTTCAATTTCAAAATGATTGTTTGGATCAGCAGATACATCTCCCCTAAGAAAGTTTTAGCAAGAATCACTTTCTCCATTTGCACAAATCTCCTCCACACACACACGCTTTTTCCAAACTGACCTATGCCGACTTGATAGTTTCCAAGTATGATGTGCCTTTGGTAGATAACTGGCCCCCTGCAGTTAGATCTAGGTAAAGGTTGTGGGTATCCTCCCTCTAATTTGACTCCCAAATTACAATGAAAGCAAGTCAAAGTGCTGTTCCCTCACCTGGTTATTAGCAAGCAGCCACTAAATACATTGTGTAAGGCGAACACAGCCCAACTCTAAGTACTCTGTCCAAAACTGTCCCTGAATGATATAGTGAGGCGACAATAGCAGAGGCAGAATTCAGCCTGAGCCACACAACCAGCATCTTCCAAGCCAGTGCCCACACAGCTGTTTTAGAGCCAGACCTGCAGGAGTGGCCCCAGCAGCTCGGCCTCCTGGCCTGCTGCTGTCGGAGGGCCTCGGGAGGGGCTGTGGACTGCTGTATATTTCTAACCAGTCTGAGTCTCTTAACACCGCTCACGTTACCCTGGTAATTTCTAATATCCATTACACTAAGTAACAAGGCCATTTAGTTCATGTGAATTAGTCATTTTACTAATAACAAAGCTTCTGGTGTGGTTTGGAGATTAAGAGAACTGAAGCGTTTAAGGTAGCCATCTGGCCTTTGGATTAAATGCAAGCTAATGACTCCTAGAATGGGTTTTCTCATGTAGAGCAAATGCTGCCTGTAGAATGAAGATGAAAGCTAAACCAGACACACATGATATCCTAGCTATGCCAAGGTGTTTTTAAAAAGTCAGTTATAGCTCGTGGAACCATTTTAGATGACCCTTCAGGAAAAATATTTTCAGAATATGAAATAAACCTGCATTGTTCCTGTGTTAAGTTGCTGGCTAAGAATTAACCTAGGTTAATTACTACAAATATATTTTAACTCTTCCAGAAAACTGATATCAATTTGGAACAAATGAAATTTCTGAAATTTAATTAGATAATTTTATTCCTTTGTGATATCAAAGTACCAAACATTTCCTTTTGCACATTTTAAATGTAGTTCCTAACAGTTTATGTTTTTGAGTTGGTGCTATAGCTCAGTGGTAAGAACACTTGCCTAGCATGAGGCCCCGAGTTCAACCCCTAGTACCACAAACGTAAGTAAGTTTTAAAAATTTTTGTTTTACACAAAGAGGGAATTCTTAGTGTCTGGTGTTCAACACTTAGCATAATTCATTTCTTGGATTGGTACAATCTAGATATGTGTTTATAATTAATATGTAACATTTATCATAGTTTTGGTTTTTTTCCTTGTTTTCATTGGTGAAATTCCAGTTGAGTACTCCAAGTACCATAATCTGACCTTTGTGGAAGTCAAATGTGGAGCGGACATTTTCAGCACAAGTATTTTCACATACTATTGAAAAGATAAGAGGGCCCACTTAAAACAAAAGCTTTTCATTTGTTTTTCAGTTTAGTCTATATTTTTACTTGTATATTTGTATTTTCTTAAAAATGCTGAAAGACTATTTATTTTATATGTGAGAAGTTTTTTAACTTACAGGTTTTATTCCCTGCTCCTACCCCATTCCTGAAGAACGAAAGGTCGCCTTTGTGTAACTACACAAGTACCCGGGCATCTCACACTGAAGTTCTGTCATGTCCTATGACCTGCTTCTTACCCAGTTTGCCAGGGTATTAAGCATTAAAAGGGCTATTTAAATCCTAGAGTGTTTGAGAATATTCAATAAAGCATTTCTGTTTGATCCTGAGATTTCGTTTTATCATACTGTCAAAGTGACTCCATCTTGTAAAATATAGTATCTGAACATGAACACCATTTAGCTTAGAGAGCTAATAATTTTCAGAGTTTTTGTTTTGCTAAATTCAAAATAAATTAAATTGTAGGGCTTTGGCTTATTGTGAAGATTTATTAGTTACTATGTATGCTGTTTTCAGAGACTAGAGAAGAAACAGGGGAAGGGACCCCCAGACCCATTGCCCCTCTTCCCTCTCTGTCACCCCTCTTTCATGACCCTGTGCCTGGCTCTTGTCACTTAACCCAGTGATGTTTCTTGATCTTCACTACAATGACTAGAGCACTATCACAACTGTGGACCCAATTCTGAAAAAGGATATTTTGGCTGGGGAAATTAGAGTACCGTATTACACTTTGGAAACTTTGCTTATTTATCCAAATAGGTGATCGTATGTCTAAATTATTTTGGATCATTTCTTCATAGGTTACCTATTCAGAAGGCTAAAACCTTAATTTCCTTCTGTTTCTTTTTGACTCTAACATTCTCTTCTATTTTATAATCTCTCGTGAAAAAAAAGGAAAAAATTAATTTACTAAACAGAAAAGAGATAATTCTTAAGTTCAAAGTTATCTGTGTAATAATATTGTCTTGTTACCGAAATAAGGAATTTAGTTTGCTTGGTGGATTTTGACCTTCCAGTTTATCTGAGGCGGTAAAGAAAAAGGAGTAGGACGTAGTGTAAGTAGTTGAAAGCTTCAACAGCATATTGAGATATGCTTAATGAAGAAGTCAGACAGACATGTTGGTGAAAGCTGTAAGTTTGTATTACTGGATATAACAAATTTTGTAAGTGAAATATTTTCTTAAGTAAGATTTAGGTGATACCATATGATTTTGATTAACCTTTCTGCCTGTTAAAATGAGAAGTTTGAGAAGGTATTTGGTTGGGCAGTTCTGTTAGTAGTGTATCCTTTATAGCTTTGAAATAATAATATTGCCTCTTGACTACTGTCTCTTAAAATAGCAGTTCTTAATTAACTCAATGAAGTATTGTATAGACGATACAGCTGTTTAAAATTTAAAAAGAATTTCAACCCTCACTTATAACATCAGGACTTAATTTTAGTTTTTGAGTTTCTTTTTTGAGCAGCTCTAACTGTTCATATGGTTTAATAGTTTAACTTTATTCTTAGGGGTATTCCCAAGAACAAAGACAAAGTATGCTTATTTTTAAAATAGAGTAAATTTATTCGCTTGTAATTACCATATGAATCCATTGGGCCATTTTATAAGTCTTAGATACCCTAAGTCTTAGTATTCGTGATCTTATTTTTTTTTTCTGTGTCTTGAAACATTTTGTTTTTTATCATCAAAGGAATTGGTTCATCATTTTTGTCATTTATTACCAACTGTGCTAAAAGAAAGATTAAAACAATAAAAGAATTGCCTGGAGGATATTACAAGAACTATTGCATCAGCCCGTAGCTTGCTTATCATAGTCCCTAAAAAAATGAAAAAAGAATAGGGACACATTTTTTAAGTCTACTTTTAGCTCTCAGTGGTCATTGACAAGTTAGAAGTTTCCATTTTCTACCCATAATGGTAAGAAGAAAATCGGCAGAGGAAAACATTTCACAGGTACAGTGTTAGGCAAATCGGAAGGTTAATGCAAGGGGGCAGATGATACTGTGCACTCTAATAACGGTGAAACTGAGTCGGTTAGCAAAGTGTCGGATTGATTTTTCAGATGATAGCCTACAATTTTCTCAAACTCAAGAGTAATATGTATTTATGAGGACAGAAAAAAACA
>RJWM01013457.1:0-53374 GCA_004363535.1 Dasyprocta punctata
CCCCCCATTGTTGATTAACAAAAGCAATTGAATGATTATGCACTTAAAGAAAAACCAAGTATATCTCAAGACTCATACTTGAAATCAGTCTTTGAAAGAAAGTACCCAGTCACATCTGATTGTCCCTCTCTCTAACGTGAAGAATCTCTCAACATCAGGGCAGCCAAGTCCCTTTCTTTGTGCTTAGAAATGGTATTAACCCTCTTGTCTAGAATATAAAAAATTTATCTCTTCATTTATTAATTAAAAGCTACACAGTGTTTTAATGTATTGATATTTGCAGGTCTCCCTGCCCTCTCTGTTAAACAAATCAGTGTATTCATCTCAATTCTGAAATCCCTGAACAGCTATACTTCTGTTATTTTCTCTTGGAATATTGCCTGCATAATTTTTAACCTCATCATCATTAGATACTTTCTGAGTCCAAAAAGATGAATAATGATAAATATCATAGGATTTGCAAAACTGTTTTAAAATGTAATGTGCCTCATTGTGTCCCACATTTGTCGTTAAATAGATTTTGGACACACAAATACTGGCTGTATTCAGGTTTTTCCTTCATATTGCATATTTTTAAAACTCCATAATGCTGAAATTTGAAGGCTTTGGATAATTATGGTTGACATAACAGGTAATTCAACTTATTTTATAAATATTATTTATGTAAATTGTGACCCTATGAATGTTACTTGAGATTGTGGAAAGTTTCCTTTGCAAGATGTTAATCAAACCAAGGATTTTATCTAGTACAAAATTCATACTTGATCTGTTTAAATTTTTATCATAAGTCCTAATTAAATCTCAGGATTAGTATTATTTGTTTTAGCCATTTTTTTTGAAAACTTTGGAAGTCATTTCCAAAGTTTATAAACTGAGAAATAGTCTTCGATCTAAACAGTGTGGACATTGTATTTGGGGGTTAATTCCTTCTTTTACAAGTCTCTAAAAATCCTTCTTAACCTAAAGGTAGTAAAAATGTTGACTTAGCCAGAGGAGGGAGGGAAGGTAGATTTTCAGTTTCTGGAGTAAAAATCTCATTTCTTTTTTAAAAAATAAAATAAATGGGGTGAATTACACAATCAATAGCCAAGGCACATTTTAGTTCAGTTCAGTGCAATATACTATTTTGTAGATATCTGGTATTCAATATAATGAGAAAATGTTTTTAATAATTGCATTCCTTAGATCACACAAAATACACAATCACTAAGTAAATGACTTATGTTTCCTATATGGTGCTTACCGAGATAGAAAATAAGCTTTTTAAGCGTCTGAAAATGTATTTAGTAATGATTAAAATATATATACATATTCTGCTTATTCCTGATCCACAGAAAAATCTAGACTATACCATTTCTTGATCATTCTTTGTTATTGAGTTTTCTGAATATAAAAAGAAATTAACACTTATACTGAGAGATGCATCATCACTAACCTGCTGTATCCTTTGTCCATAGCTCATCATCATCAAAGTGAGCATCTCCATTAATCCCAGGCCCAGGGGCATAGGCATGAGCCAAAACATTTCCAGGTCCATCAAAAGGGTAAAAGTCTCCATGTTCTAAGAAGAATAAAATAGTTTTAAATTGGATGATAAGGTTATTAGGCTCTCTTGTCTTTTCTATTAAAACAGCACCAGACAAATGGATGCATTTCAGGTGTTTTTGTTTTGTTCTGATTTGGATTTTACCTTTGACTGCAAAAGAGATCATTATGTCTGCCTCTCCTTCATGTATTCTGGAGAATGTGAGTGGGGTCACCTCCTCCCAGACTTTCAGAGCTTTTTCAATGGCAGAATCAACTTCATCTGTTGGTAAATCCTGTGTGTAATTTGTGATCCTATATGAGGAAAAAGTGAAGAGGTAATATTTTTCCTGGGATAGAATTTATAAAATTTCAGTATTGTGTGAAAACCTCTTTGGACACATTACCTGTAAGTAAGGTGGTTTTTCCTCCACTTTGGCATGCCGGGAAAGGTCGTGAATGGACCCACATCTGGAACTCCACATCTGGGCTTGCGTATCACCTCCAAAGTGTCAGAATCCAGCTTTCCTGTCACCTCCAATCCAAGGAACTTCTGCATTTCTCGGATTTTTTTAACAACAGGACTACTGTCCTCTCTTGTAACAAATTGTTTCACAACTTTTCCAAGGTCGTAGTAGTTTTCTAGGTATTGCTAACGGAATAATACATATAATTTATAAATAATTACTGTGATTTTTTAATCTATTTATTTAAATTTCAAGATCTATTTTAATCATTACTCAGTTTATTGAAACTAATGGAATAAAAATAGTTTTTAATTCATTCTTATGATTTTTAATAATAGATATTTACAGTAAGTCTTCATAGTAGCTCACTTAATATATTTGAATTATTTGGACAGTTTGCTGGAATAATAAATGTCATATTTCATTTAATTGTTCAATGACAGACTCTTCCTCACCTTTACTTTGCCTTTGTAGCTAAATATATCTGTTGCTTAGTTTGCCAACAAAGCAATGAAGTAGAAAATTCAATAAAATATCCAGTGTCCGTAAAGAACACAACCAAAATATATGGATAAATCCTTTTGAATGCATTTGTGTGTTTCAGGTAAGTCCATTAAATTTCCTCAGTTTTCCAATTTATGCTTCTCACAAGGATGTGGTTTTAAAAAAAAAAAAGGTTTGGATAAAGTCCTTTGTGGAAACATGACATTAGCATTATGAATATTTATAACTAAAGTTATATTGGATTAAAATACTGAAAAAAAGTTCCAAAATAAGACATAGTTGATACATTCTTCACTCATTCATGTGGCTCAAGCTACTGCTGCTGCAGTGCCTTGTGACTTTGAAAAGATAACCTAATATTTTGGCCCTTTGTTTCTTCCCCCCACCAAAAAAGAAGGCCAAATGGTGTGATATTGAGGCCTTTCCACATCCAAAAATCTGTAACCATTTGTCCCTGAACTATTTGTACTCAGTAGTGGAACGATTCTGTGCAAGGCAGAGCTGGTTTCCTCACTTGGCCCTGTCAACCAGCGTGACGGCTGCTTCTATTAATTACCTGAAGAAGCTCCATTCCGCTGTCCTCCCTCCTTGCAGCTCCATTCAACGGGTAAGCTGAGGAAACTGCCACCCACAGCCACAGCAGGATCGGAAGTCTCTTCATTTCACTGGCTTTAGCAGCTCTGCACCGCCTTATTGCCTTGCTCTCTGCCTACCTCCTTCTAGGTCAACCTTCTGCAGCCCAACTTTTATAGAGTGATGTTTATTTAGATCACCCGCAGATTGACTCATCATTACTTTCATCCAAATGGCAACAGGATCACTTCCAAAAATTCCAGCTTCACATGATACAACCTACTTTACTAACTTCTCTCAACCTTCCCAATTTTGCAAGTCAAAACGGTGACTAATCTCCAGGAAATGCTTCCTGGAGCAAAAGAGAAAACTGGGGCATTTTATGTTAGAAAAATTGACTGTAATTCACTAGATGATTTATGTTTGTGTTTGAGAAGACATGTGAATTGGCTTAGTTAAAAAGTCAAAATTATACACAATTTTTAAAATAGCTTTATATTAAGAACACATGCTAAAATTATATATATATGATGTAGGCAAATGAAAGGTTGTACATATAAATAGATAGCTACAGTTCACATTATATGCTATTACATTTTAAAATATAGTGCACAGTATTTGAAAGAAAATTTTCTAATTTTTGAGCCCTTAATTTGAAGTACCTGTAACTGATTCTTGGTTGTGTTTGCTAATCCATAAGGAAAAGAAGCTCATGGGCAGAAAAGAACAAAGGGAATCTGTGAAAAAGAAATTTTGGAGTTGGTTTCAATCCTGTACTCAATTTATTAATGACTGATGCACCCACAGTAGCTATTCCATAAATGTTTGTAGAACTGAATTATGTTGCTTACTGGGCTACCAGTCACCTGTCTTTATCTTTTACACTTTCTTTTCTTTTTTCAATCTCCTTCTCTCTCATTTCCAGATTCGAATTAGTAGATGGTTTGAAATTGGAGGGGGTGGAGAGCATCCTACATTCCCTTTATACTCTTTTTTCTTCTTCCCTTCCCTTCCCTTCCCTTTCCTTTCCTTCCCTTCCCTTCCCCTCCTTCCTTTCCTTTCCTTTCCTTTCCTTTCCTTTCCTTTCCTTTCCTTTCCTTTTCTTTCTTTTCCTTTCCTTTCCCTTCCTTTCCTTCCTTCCCCTTTCTTACTCTCCTCCTGTTCTCTTCCCTTCTTTTCCTTTTCCTCTCCTTCCTTTGTACAGTATTGTACACATTATTGGTGCATAATAAATGCTAATAGCAAAGACCTTAAACATGTTTAGAAGAAAATATTTTACTGAACGTTTTACAGTCCTCATTACCTACTCCTACCTACCTGCCCCACATTTCCCTGATCACTACCTATTGCTTGTTTTTCCTTTGCTGGTTTATGTGTTTGCTAAAGGGAAAAACACAGGGAATGAGAACTAGGTAAAACAATAAATGAAAGTGTTTTGTACCTAATAAGTAGTTAATAAGTATAAGATTTTTCTCTCTTTTATACTTCTTTTGCTTTTCAGTTTTTTATGTTCATAAATAAACAGTTGGAGAAATTTCACCCAATATGTATAAAATATATAATAAAATCTCATTGGTAGTAAGATCTCTAAAACAGGAGGTGCCCATATTGTTGTGTTATGGTCACTTCACAGTGGGTCGTATGTACAATTCAAACATCCATTTTTGGATTAAATTCTGTCCAAAGACAATTCAAAATTGGTGTTCTTTGATCCTCTATTCCTTTGAAGGACAAAAAAACTATTTTGTCTTGATTAAGGGGAAGATATCTGTCCACGCTGATGTGAGGATGGCAGGCAGGAGTGACTGCAAAGCCTGTGCCAGACACGAATGCCAAGGACAATGGAACCAAGCAGAAAACATAATAAGAAATTAAAGCAGAAAGGCCGTGGCTGCCACAGCTGTTAATTTCTTCTAGATTAAGCATTTTCCTTTACATTTTTTTCTGGCATTATAACTAATAAAACACAAAGTTTTGCTAAGGTAGAATGTGACATTTTTAAAAAGTTCCAGAGAGTTCCCTGAGAGGCCTTTCCTGAGTCCCAAGGAGAGTCGCTACTTACTTCTCAGTGATCCTTGTACCTGCCTCTGTTTACATTTTTCACACTGAGCTGTGGTGGAGTGGTTTATCTGTCTCGCCTATCCTATTGTAAGTTTCTTAAGGGTACAAACCACGTCTCAGTTGATTCTGCATTACAAGTACATAACATGGCACCTGGCATATAGTTGATACTCAAAAACTGCTTAGAGAATTAAGTAACATATTAGTTATGAATGAAAGACTCAGAAAAATCAAAGGTATAGATTAAAAGTAAAAAAATTACAAATCATGCAAAATTGTCTAAATTCCCATATCTTACAGGTCATATTTACCACATACTCTTCTAAATGAATTTTGAAACTTTTGTCTGCCTAGAAGAAGAGTCACATTGTTGTAGTCAGGGGTTACAGGGAGAACAACTGCATAAGGACACAGAATTTGTAATATTGTTTTATAATAGTCACCCAGAGTTAAACACAAGAAAGTGCAGGAAAATTTGTCCACAACACTAAGACCCAGGATATTCAGCTGAGGGCCTGGATCCCACAGCAAGGTCCTGCATGAGTCCAGTTGAAGACCCAGAGTGCATGACAATGCCTCCCACAAATCCAACTGGAAATCTAAGAGCCCACACTAAGGACTCACACCAGACTATTTTACGGTTCTGTGCCAGGAAGGCCATAGGTCAGTGCTGGAACTAGAAAGTCTATGCCAGTGGGGTGAAGGAGCTGTGCAGTGGGTTGAGGGTTCTACATGGGAGCCAAGAAGTCACACTCAAAAGAAGAAGCGGGGTTGCCCTGAAGAGTACCACAGCCATCCCCAGCGGCAGTGAGGTCCTGCGCTCCTCCGAAGATGAGAACAGTCAAGCACCGGTCAGGAAGCCCAGCATGACAAGCTTCTCCAGCACACATCTTCCCCTCCGGAGCCAGGAAGTAACACTCAATGTAAGGAGCAGGGCACCCCCAAAGTGAACTGCAGCCATTCTCATTGATGAGGTCCCGAGCTCCTCCAATAATAATGGCTGAATCCATATTGAGGAAGCCAGGGTGACAAGCACCTCTGGGAGAACCATCAGCTCGAAACACCACCTCTTGAAAGAACCCCCAATGCCTTGCTCTTCTTCTCCACATCTCTGTTTATGCCGGTAACTTTCTTCAGGTGGACCACCTTTACTCAGCACCATGTTGATGTAATTCAGCTGGTGCTAAGTTGACTGCCAGGTTTTAATCCATAACACACAGTATCGTAAGATTTTCTAATGAGACAATAAGTTGAAAACATACTCGAAGTCCTCATTCATATGTCTTCCAAATACCCAAACTAAAAATATAGACCTAGAGAGCTTCTAACAATGAGAGAGATTGTTAAATTGCTTTTCTTTGATTAAATTTAAGATAGCAACTTATAAATAGAAAGTGTTAGGTAAATTGAAGTGCGATTGAGTAGAAGAAGGAATGGAGAAAGGGAAGATGAAAAGCAAGGATGGGTTAGTTAATATATCAAATATAGAAGGAAAATATGAACACCAGGGGAGAGTGGACATTTTTCAACACAGAAGTGAATAATCATTTATTTCATGGCTAACCATATACAATGGTCAAATAAGGACTGATTTTACACAACTGACCTCCCAGTGATCAGAAGTCTGTAATTGAGTTCAAATTGGTTGAACTTTGTATTTAAAAATTGCAGTTACAGGTAACATTCTATTTACTACATCTTCACATTTGTCTTCCTGTTTATCAGACTTTTCTGTGACTAATCAGACATACTGATTTATGACTCTTGCAACAACTTTCTGATAAGATAATTTAGCTGCACATAATTTATCAAGTGTCTAAATTTTAAAGTCTTTGGAATATCCAGATTAACAGTGCAGATTTGGGAGAACCAGGGGCCTCACCAGGAGGTGATCCCTGCCTGGAAACCAGTGTCATGCGCCGGCTACTGCCAGAGTGGTGACAGCCACACCCAAGCCTCTCTCTGTGAGTCTGTGCCATTAGTGGACTGCGGGGGGTCGGGGGAGGTCTAGGCCTCACCAGGAAGCAGTCTCAGCCAGGAAACCATATCACTTTCATTGTTTTGTTAGGTTGGGTTTTATTCTCTTTTGTTTTGTTTGATTATGTTAAATCTGATGACATGAGCAGTTATTTGAAAGAGAACAAGACATATTACGGTAGCCATTTTTAATTTACTAGTGGCTTGTTTTGAAGTCTTTTATTGCATTCACTGTTTTGGTTTTATTGTTTCTATTCTGTTATGTTCTGTTCGATTTTTACTATGTCCAAAAGTATTTGCAGCTATTTTGAAGACAACAAAAGGCATTATGGCAACTATTGCTGGTTTTGTAAGGTTTTGAAGTCCTGTATCACTTACGCTGGTTTATTTTTGATTGGTTTTATTCTGTTTCATTTTCCTTGGTTTTATCCTCTTTAAAATTTAAAAAAGAAGTGCAAATTTGGAGATAAAATCTAAAAAGAAATTTATTAAAAATGACAAAATTAGTTAAAAAATTAGAAAAAATGAAATGATGGCAAAGTTTTAATTCGAAGAAGAGATAACTTTGCTATTAACTCTATAAAAATTAAGGCAGCAAACAGAAAGTGTTTCTTTTCATTTTTATTAGCACATGTTTACAGTACATAATAATTACAATCATTATGAGGAATTGTTGTATATACACAATACATCTTAATTCTTTTTAACATCCTCTTCTCCTTCCTTCCCTCCCCCACCCTCATTTGATTTTTGTATTTACTTTGGGGAAAAAATATAGATAAAGCAGTGATTAAGGTGGTTTGAAATGATTTGGACATGGAGGAAAATATGCAGAGTAAGAAAGTTAGATCTAGGGTTGGGGATTATAGCTCAGGGGTAGAGTGCTTGCCCAGCATGTGCAAGGCCCTGGACTTGACTCCTACAACCAGGGGGAAATGGGTCTGTATGGAAAATGACAGTTACTTTTATTGAAATACAAAACAATAATAAAATGTGAAAAGTAAAGTGAGAAGGTGAGTTGGAACCCAATTGCAGAAGACAGTCTGCAGCTGAGGTGTTTAGAGTTTATACTGTTGTTGGTTTAAAGTGATGTTTCTACAAAATATAATAGAAGTTTTATATATTACTATGGAAATTTAGAGTGTATCTAAATTTCATAGGAAGAAGAAAATAAATCATCTATAGCCATGTCAAAAGGAGAAAAACTTTTAATACTATATTAATTATGTATTTTCTGTGTGTGTGTGTGTGTGTGTGTGTGTGTGTGTGTGTGTGTGTTACTAGGGACTGAGCCCAGTCCTTGAGCATGCTAGCGCTCTACCACTGAGCTACATTCCCAGGCCTATTCTCTTCTGATTTTTTATACCTATGTATTATTTTTTATCATCATGCTGATCATGGTAATTTATAAAATTTCATCTAGTTTTTCCAAATTCTAAACTTCATCAGCCTGAAAAAAGTCTTAATATGTTTCATCAGATTATCAATTGAACAAAACAGAGTTTTTTTTTTAAAGTATTTTTCACAGGTCATACATGCCAAATTTTTATGTCTATTTGTCAGCAGAAACTTTCAAATATTCTATGTGGGGGGAGTAGATAAGAGGATTAATAAATGATCATATGTGCACCTGGATGGCTTCGTCCTTTTTTTTTTTTCCATCTATGAAAGCATAATGACTCAGGTTCTCGGGTTTCCTGTGTTGCCATATGAGCTCTCCCTCTTTTACATGCTTCCACCATGGTCCAATTTGCCATGTGACACAGCCCCAGGGGCCCCTCATCAGAGCTGAATGAATGCCAGCACCATTTCCTTGAGCTTCCAGAACTAATTCTTGAAAAATAGCTCTGTTCCAGATGGTGGAACTAAAGCTAATTCTTTGCAGATAGAAAACATTCTAAGATTATTAAATTAGTTTCAGAACTAATAAAAACATCAAGAAAAAGTGTTTCATTAAGTTTGAAAAAAGCAACAAGGGACGTCCTGTAAGTTCAGCTGAAGAATAATGACAAAAGCGCATTTCTGTTAACACCACCCCAGACTCTAAGAAAAATATTAATAGTTCCACAGTCTCAAGGTTGGCCCTGACCTTACTATCCTCCTGCTGCAACCTACCAAGTGCTGAAATTACAAGACCTGTGTCACTATGCCTGGCTGATTGATAGTTTGGAAAAGAAAGAAGAGGAGGCTTGAAGTTGTCCTTTACCCTTAAAGAGTTGTTCTAACCCAGCAGCCTCTCCTCTAGGTGAAAGTATTGTATTTACATCCAACATTAGGTTATTTCCCCCACCATGCAAAGTTAATATGGGGAGGGGAGTATTATTAACTAGAATTGATTACCCTGCTGGTGTCCCATGTCTAGTGTTATCCAGTGGCCCTCAAGTTAAAAAAAATATGGATTTCATGTATTATCTCTCTGAGAATTTCTTGCTGGAATTAACTATGCATTGGGACTATTCTGAACTGGATTTTTAAAAAAACTTATTTAAGAGAAAAAAAGACACAAAAAAGAAAAACAAAAGGCAAAAGAGACAAACAACAACAACAAACCCAGTATAGGTTTTCAAAATAAGATGATAGTAGTTTAACAATAGTTGCAATATTGCATATTGTTAGCTTCAAAAGGGTTGCTTAGATTACCAGATATAGACATGTAAAATTGATCTAATCATGAGTATTAACTAATTTTCCAAGAACTAATACAATTAAGTAGTATAGTCATTTAAGTACTATATATATATATATATATATATATATATATATATTCATGTCTTTTTCCTTTTCCCTTCCTTCTTTCCTCCTTTTCCCTATCCCTGAACTGGATTTTTAAAATCAGAACTTATTCCTACTTTTTGAGGGCTTTTTAATATTCCTCTAGCTGATTGTTTGCAAATGTGCTCATTGCAGAGTGTGGATGCACAAACACACGGGCACAACATACATCCATGTAATTTTCTGTTGTCTGAGTTAGAACAAATGAGTGTCAGGAAAATGTAGATCATTGCACACTGTTTCTGAAGTGACTTAACAAAAGGTGCAGATGAAGAAGTAGTGATCTGGCTTTCTTCTTTACACTACATGGGAAGGTATAGTGCTATTCAGTTGAGATAGTGGCAAAACATTGTATACCTAACCTAGAAGTCAACATGAACAATGGATCACAACAATTGGAACAGCTATTTTTGTAGCATGACTTTCAGGCTACTAGTACAAAGACAGACTAGGAAAAAAAACCCTGAATTACATTTTAGTAATTGTTTTTAACACAATGGAAAAAGAAAACATTTCATTGTTATCACAGAAAAAAAGACTAATGACTTGAATCACTTAACATAAGTGGTAAAAATGTTGAAATCATCATTCACATTCCTTGGCACTAGCAATGGCTTTTATGTAGCTTCAGGCAACTCATTTTATGGAAGGAGTAAGAGCATTTTGTAATATTCTTGGCCTAAATATTTCAAGTGTGCAAAACAACATAACATAAATTAATGATTTTAGTAATGCCTCAAAAGACAGTGTATCGCATCTGATTGGAGGGTAAAAGATGTTGCTTGAGAAATAGTTTTACATGAGGGTTAGAATGCGAGCAGAAGGAGAATCATTACAACACACATGGACTAACCTTCTCTCAGGGCTGCACAACCCCCCTGACAAGCCATCTTTCAATCAGAAAACTTATTTTGTCAAGCTAATTGAGCAAAGCAATTCTAGAATGCTCTTTGTAGCCTGGCGGGTCCATTCTGTATTTGATCCTTTTTTAATAAGTTGACAATTGTATATAATTTTTTTTACTTAAGGATGGTTGATCAATGACATGAAGTGATTCCAGCAGCACATTTGAGCATGAAGTTTGTTAACATCTCCCGGGTGAGGTATCTTGGGTGGGTATGAAACTCTAGGATCAGAATGTTCTTTCTCATTTCCCAAACCATTACCCATCCTGTAGAAATACAACTTTGCTATTTTCTAGTTCACAGAAAAATGTTCTGACTTCTGTGAGGAGAAAAATATCTTTCTAGTTTTTTTTTTTTTTGTACCAGGGATCGAACTCATAACATCATGCCTGCCAGGCAGGTGCTTAGGCTACTGAGCTAAATTCCCAGCCCTATTTTTTTGAGACAAGGCCTCACTATGCAGTTGGCCTTGAACTCACTTTGTAGCCCAGGCTGGTCTCGAACTCACAACGATCCTCCTGCCTCAGCCTCCTGAGTGCTGGGATTAAGGGAGTGCTGGGATTAAAGGCATGCGCCACCATGCCCAGCTTCTAGTTCTTTTCGATGAGCCGAACTTTTAGAAGACAAATGCAAGTAGAACCTGGAATCTTTTCTTTTTTCCCCAATAAAACTTCAAAATTGGGGCAATCCATTCCAAAACAATTGAGAAAATCAAAAACTGGGGAAGCCATTCCAAAGCAAGCAACCTTGATTCCAGTGCTACAACTTTTAAAAAATATTTTTATGTGCTCTAGTGCAAGTTTGGAGATTAACTGCTTCAGCAGGTACTAGACAATTACCTTTTAAACTGAAAATTTTCCTATTTAATGTTCTTCATCAGAGACAAGACAACATCAGAATTTTGATTCTGTGAGATTTATCTGGTAGCATGGTTGAGGAGGATTAGAATGTGAAGAAAATGAAGTTGACTTCTTTCAGAGTTACTAAAATGGAAATGAAATAGAATTGGTACAGAAAATAGATTATACAGACAGGAAAATGATAGGCAGAATGAGAAAGATGTGATTTATCCTTGCGTCCTACATATTGGGAAGCATTGCAATTAGCTCTTCTACAGGCAGCCTGCAGGGCATAACACCAATTTTGTCATAAAGGTGCATTATTGTGGGTGTATAATACCCATGCATATCTTTTAGAATATTTCTCTTGATGAATTACTAATTTTAATTTTATGAGTTTTATCATGTTGAACAGTGAGTACCGAACAAGGAAAAGTTGCAAAATAAAGTCTTGGAGTGTTCATTAAAAAGGCGTCAAAATTTTCAACACTGATTATTTTTTTGGTGTACAAAGACTAAAACATAACACGAGAAATACATTCCTATATGAGCTATAATGAAAATACAAATAGAAGTCTGCAAAAAAACCTTTTATTTCAATTATCACACAAAAGGCAGTCTTCACACATGATAACAACATGCTCCATACACATGTATCGCTTACACTGACAGTGCATGTGTTTTGCTTCTCTGGCCTTTTTTGTAGGACATACTGGATATTTGCTGATCTGACTGTTTTGTCTGCAGGTTCTTACTGTATTAGATAGTGTGCAGATAACAGAAACATAAAAGTCAATAAAATAAAGTATGAAATTTTAATATGTATTCCACATTTAAAATAAACATCAACACATTTTCACATCAGCTGTGAACTTGCTTACAAACATAAGAGATAACATCAGAAATAATATCCTATATCAACCACAATGAAAATATCAATAGAAATATACCACAAAAATAGGCTTTGCTTCAGTTGTCACACCCCAGGCAGTCTTCACATACGACAACCGCACGCTCCATGCACACGTCTTGCTTACACAAACAGCACATGTGCTTAGCTTTCCTTTCCTAGGGGTAAGGCCATTCTTGTCACCTCTTTTGTTTTCCTGTTCTGTCAGGAGCTTCTTACTATATTGTATAATGTGTGCTTAGCAGGAAAATAAGTTATCAATAAAATAAAATACCAAATAAGTAATGAGTGCTTAGAATAGACATCAACATTGTCACATGAGCTGTGTGCTTACTTACAAAACCTAAAAGATAACATCAGAATAAAAAACTATGTGAACCAGTGTAAATACCAACAAAACTCCCACCATGGAAATAATCTTTGCTTCAACGGTCACACCCAAGGCAGTCTTATCACATGAAAACTGCATGTTCCATACACAAGTATCGCTTACACTGATAGCACATATGTTTTGTTTTCCTGTCCTTCCCCGTAGGGTGCTGTTGACACTTTTTTGGTTTTCCTGTTGTTGTTGTAGGTCTTTGTGATGCTATACCTGCCTGTTCAACTGTCAGTATGTTCATCAGTATGCTTCACGAGTTTTTGTGTAGTTCCTTGGGCAGAAACATTTTGCTTTTCCTCTGCAGTAAATGATCTCTTATGAGTTTCAGTCCCAATCTTCTAAGAAAATGTCTCCATGATGTTTTTTACCTGTCATCTTCTTTGTAATCTATCAAACTATTTATGCCATACATGTTTAGGATCGAGTAAAACACAAACATTGGCCAATGCTTTGTGTTTTGAGTGGCATCATAATAACTGCGTAACTCATCAACATCTACTGCAACTTTGGTTTTGTTGTAGAAAGCCACCGTCTCAGGCTTCCATTTTGTTGAGGTTTCCCTATCAATATTTTCATCATGGTACAATGCTGACATCAGCAAGTCAGTTTGCTTTCTTTCCCATATACAAGACCAGTGTTTTATACATGGAAAATCTACAGATTGTACCATAGAATTCTCTGTTTGAAATTGCAACATTTCATGGAATTTCTGCTTTGTTCCTTTGTATTGTTCCTACAGGGGTCAACTGTCAACTTGCGCTCTGTTAACAAATGTAACATCAGTTGGAAACCAGAAAGCCAATCGTTGAATGTCTCATTCTAATTAGTTTGGGAGATGGGAGCAACAAGTCTGTTCACAACATCATTTGGCTTACTACTATATGAATAAAGACCAGGTGGTTGAGTTCCAGCATAAATTTCCAAATTGAAACCATAATTAGCCTTCACATCTACAAAAGCATAATTTTTTATGCCACATTGTGAAGGTTTCTTGGAAATCTACTCCCTGAAGATGCAGTAGCTATGAAATGATGCAAGATGTTCATCGATAGTCATGTATTCAAATGGTGTATAAATTGCTTGAGAATTATCCATAAATCTTTCAAACTATGAGTGGATAGTAGCCAGATTATTAGTTCTTTTTCTTTCTCGGTGGGTGGGTTTGTCATCAAATCTCAGGCAATTTTGAAGGAAACCAAATGTCCTCAAGCACACATCCATCACTTTTCCAGAAGTCTATTAAATTTCTGTGATGACCATGAGAAAGTCCTGCTAAGTTCAGTAGATCTATGAAGGCTTTCAGTTCAGCTAGTGAGATATCATAATAAATACATGAGTATGGCTATTGGTACATATAGAATGTTTTACTTGTATTTCAGCATTTGTGTATTTCACAACATCTTGCAGCATTTCATCTATTACAAACAGTTTTCAACATTGAATGGCAGTGCTGGCATTCCATCCATTGAGTTTCACCCCTGCCAAGATCCTCCCTGTATTTTCAGACCTAGTTCTAACACTGGATTATTCCATTTGGTTGCCTGACCATTTTGTCCCATTTCTAAAAGTCAAATATGTACTTATATTGTTGTTTTCTTTGTCACTTGAATCAAGGAAGTCTGCATCCTCTGTGTCTGTATTGGTTGATTCTTGCTCCATTTCACTGTCACAGAAACTTAGGCTCGCATGGCCAACATCAAAGTCATTATCAACATCATCCATGCGTGAATGATCTGATGATTCACTTCCAAACTCCTCCAAAATTTGCAAATCTGGATATTCATGTACCATTGTACTGAACTGGGGCATTCTACCAAAAAAAAAAAAAAAATCAAAGGAAAACTCTTTAAAAAACAAATACTGAATGCACAGAAATTTAATAATGAGCACTTCATGGATAAAATTCACCTATTGCTCCTTTGAATGCATATTTAGTTTTCTCTGATTTGCCCTAAGTAAGAATAGAGGACAAAAATTAGGGAAACTATTAAACAAGATCTGGTCTTTTTGGGCCAATTATGACAGAAGTTATTATTAGCTTCCTGAATTGTCTGTCACTGAAAATAGCAATATGGCTTCCTATATGTCTGACTTTAAAACAGGCGGGCTTCCTAGGCAATTTATTACAGTTAACAGGATTGGCTTAACTCAAAATATTCACAAAAATGAAGCCCTGGATATCTTTCTTATCCCAGTGTCTGTCTGACATTAACCATCAGTTTTTATGGGGTATTTCTCATCATATTCTGAACTTCTGACTTTCCTTCCCCTTTCTAAGTCTGATATTTCCTGCCTGATATCTTCCACTAATGCTTCCCAGATGCTACCCTGGTAGAACCCCAGTCCAGGTGACGGTGACCACAGGTTATAGATAAAAGTTATACTTTTATATATGATTTGGCCATTGTTCATTTGTACACTCAGTCTCTCACTGGAAAATTGTCACTTAACTCCATGGTTTTGCACCTCTGTAACAGATATATGTGCAACCAGGATATTCCCTTGGCTGAATGGCCATATATTTTAAATTTAAACTGTGTAATTCAAGCCGGGCATGGAAGTGTACACTTGTAATCCCAGCACTCTGGCAGGCTGAGGCTGGAGGGTCACAAGTTCGAGCCCTGCTTGGTGATTCAGGAGACGCTTTCTCAAAATAAAAAAATGAAAAAGGGCTAGGGATATAGCTCAGTACAAAAATGCTGTGTTCAACCTTAAGTGCCACAAAAACAAAATAACAAGAAACACAGCAAAAATAAAAACAACCACCCAAACTCCTCTGCAATTCAAAAGTACTTTATCCTAGAGGCCATATTTCTGTATATTTTTCTCAAATACCCATAACCAGTTGTCCTCATTGCTCTGATGCATGTGTTAATCTTCTGAGGTACTCCTTTGTCACTGCTCTGAGGGACCTCATCTTCCTTTGAGTCATGACTTTGCTAATGTTGACACATCATTTGAAAGGTGGTCACATTATGTAAGAATGGTAATACAAAGGTTTGAGTTATAGTAACAGTTAGGGTTGGATCTATACCAAGGCAGAGCTGACTCACAGAGCTCCACCGAACTGCGTGGCTATGCCAGCCTATTTTGCATTAAAACCAAACTGTGGGGAGAAAGGCGCCAAGCTTCTAAACTTCCACCATTTTATATAGTTTTAGGTAATTAATGACTCAGATTCTTCACAGAGTATGTAATGTGGTCAAACAGACAGGTATATATCCATTATTGTTCTTTAGAAAGGAAGAAAGCCACCATATATTAATCATCTTACATGCCCAAAATATTGCATAGACTGTGTCTAATCTTCATATCTACATTGCAAGGTAAATGCTAATATCCTCATTTTGCAGATGAAGAAACCAAAGCTCAAGAAGAGTTAAAATGTGTGTTTAAGTTCAGATAGATAGACAGTTAAGTAGTGGAGATGGTACACTGTTACTCAATTAAAACTAGAAAAACCAGCTAGGTGTAGTGGTACATAATCCCAGTTACTTGGAAGTCTGAGGCAGGAGGATCACAAGTTGGAAGCCAGCCTGACCAACATAATGAGACCTTGTCTCAAAATTTTAAAAAATGGTTAATAATATAGTTCAGCATTCCTGGAGTTTAATCTCCAGTCTAGAAAAAAAAAATTTTCTGTATTTTTAGACTAATCCTTTCATTTTACCTTTTAATGACTCTTGTAGCCAAGACTTCACTCTTCTCATAAATTCTGTCAAGTTTACAGGTTCTTAAAAACTGAACCCTGAATATGTTTCTCAACCCAGTGTCTCTCTGACAATTAGTCATCAGCTTTTAGGCATCTCTCTGTTTTCTAAAGCTCTGACTTCCTTCCCTGCTTTCTAAGGTGTATCTTCCCTGCGCGTCATCTTTCACTCATGCTGCCCAGATGTGACCCAGTTAGGACCCGAATCTATGAGCAGTCACTGTGTCAGTATGATTAAAAAATTCACTAAGCCTCACTTGCAAAGGCTGATCAGTGCCCCAAATCATGGAGGAGTCAGCAAAATATTGCCGGTTACAAATTTCTAATTGCTTCTCAACAAAATCCAACACTAGGGATTTAGCAGACACACAACTCAGTACTTTGTGGTCCAGTGCACATTTCATAATTCTGTTTTTCTTTTCAAAGTCATATTTTACTCAACATGGGAACATGTTGTCCAAAGTTGTGAATTTAGAGTGTCAGTGGAAAAAATTTTCCTCAAGCCTCACTTGTGTACAAATCTCCTTAGAATATTTCCACGGTAACTTGACTATTTGAAAAAGTACAGAAAGAGTAAGATTTTATTTTAATTTTTACTTTTATATTTTATTTTTTGGTGGTACTCTGGGTTGAATCCAGTGCCTTTGCACTGAGCTGAATTCGCAGTACTTTTTTTTTTTTTTAATTTTTACTTTGAGATGAATTCTTGCTAAATTGCTAAATTGCCCAAGCTGGGCTCAAAATCATAATCATCCTGCCTCAGCCTCTCAGAGTGCTGGGATTACAGGTGTACATGCATCACCACCCCTGGCTAGAAGCAGGACTTTTGTTGTTGATAATTTATTAACCATTTTATTTTATACCTAACAATTGGGCCAAACTGTATTAAATCATATTCCTTGTTAGTTAAAAGATTTAGATATATAAAATTTAGAATTGTATAATCAGCAGCGTGGTGAACTGACAACTGGTGGTCAATCTAACAACGAGCTGAACTGATTCAGTGTGGTGCTGTGTGGATGGCCCACCCTAGGATTGTGGCCAACATAAAAAGGAGGACTGAAGAGGAAGAAGTGGTGTTGTTGGTTCTTCTGTTGCTGTTGGTTTTCCTGGAGGAGCTTGTTGAGCTTCCTTTCTGATATGAACTTGCTGCTCTCATTGTCAGAGGAGCTCAGGATATCATTGTCACTGAGAATGACTGGGGTTCACTTTGGGGGACTCTGTACTTTAACACTTCCTGGCTCCAGAGGGGAAGATGTGTGTTGTTCAATCTCCAGGAGAAGTTTGTCAGGCAGGCTTCCTGGTATGAGCTTGGCTGTTCTCATCGTCAGGGGAGGTTGGGACCTCATTGTCACTGAGGATGGCTGTGGTACTTTGTAGGGGAGCCTGGGACCTTACTTTGAGTGTCACTTCCTGGCTCCAGTGCAGAACCCTCAACCTACTGGCACAGATCCTTCATCCCACTGGTACAGACGTTCTAGCTTCCACCACTGACTTTTGGACCTTTCCAGCACAGATCCATGAAACAGACTTGTATGAGTCATTGTTGTGTCTTCAGCTGGATTCATGGAAGATATTGCTGTGGGATCTGGGCCCCCAGGTGGATTTTTTGGGATCTTCAGTGTGTGGACAGATTTCCTGTAATTTTAGTGTTTGACTCTTTGGGTGACTATTATAAAATAATTTTCTAAATTATGTGTCCTTTATGTAATTGTTTCCTTGCAAACCCTGACTACAACTAGCAGAATCCACTAAAGAACATTTTAAATTAGTGGTTCACAAAATTTTTGGTGTGGGACACCTCTCTACCCTTGACAGTCATCTAAGAAGAGCTTTTGTTTATTGGATTATATTCATTAATGTTTACCATATTAGAAATTAAATTTCAGAAATTGAGAAAATATTTTAGTTATGATTTCTTCTAGAGATAACAATAAATAATTACATTTTAACATGAATGACATTTTTCTGGAAATAATTATATTTCTCAAAAACAGAAAAGCAGCACTGATTTACAGTTTTAAAAATCTGCTTTCAACATTAAAATTAGTAATTTCAAGAGGGATATCAACTCTGATTATGGACTAAGGACATTCAAAATATTCTTACTATTACAATAACAATAAAAGCATTGGCAAAATGAGAGACAAAATTAACTTTTTCAAGTAGCTGGGTGTGGTGGCACATGCCTTTAATTTCAGCACTCCAGAGGCTGAGGCAGGAGGACTGTTGTGAGCTCAAGATCAGCCTAGGCTACAAAGTGAGTTCAAGGCCAGCCTGAACTGCATAATGAGACCCTGTCTCAAAAAATAGGGCTGGGAATTTAGCTCAGTGGTCTAAGTATCTGCCTGGCAGGTGCAAGGTTGTGAGTTTGAACCCTGATACAAAAAAAATTAACTTTTTCAGAATTCTGGGAATTAACTAAGGACTTTTAACAATCTGAAAAACTCAGATTCAAGAAAATTGTCCAAATTTCTTAAACAACAGATGAACGATGGCTTTGTAAACCGACAGCTCAAAAGCATAGTGGAGAAAGCTAGCAGCTACTGGAGTCAGAACAGGTTTAGAGCTTCAGTTTTCTGAAAAACCCACATTCACCAAATTTATCTTTATTTGATCTGACTTGAAGCACGCCCAGTACAATTAAACTTTTCCCAAGATATTTACATAATCAGTCCAGTTGTTTAATGTCACAGTTGCTTGAGACTGTTAAATGTTTGATAATTCCAAAACATAGTCATTCCATAACTCAGAATATAACAGAAAGACTCTTACACTTGAGTTCCTTGAGATACAGACAAGATTCTACAGCCTTGTCTATAGGAAAAGGCCAGAAATAATTCAAATGACTATAGTATGGAAGAACAATACATTGTAGTATATTCATCTAATACTTTATAACATTATTAAGCATCAACACAAATGACACAAGTGTGCTTGGTATTATTAAATATTATAAAAACAAAACTTGAGAAAATTTTTGAAAAGGAAAATTATTGCATACATAAGTACCAAAATGTAAGATGTAAAAAGTACATCGTAGGAGACAAAGACCGGGGAAGTCTAGACTTGCCTGGAACTAGACAGATAGTTAGAATTTGTATATGAGACCGGGAATACACCATTTAAGGAGAAAAGATGGCAGGAACAAATATGCAAAGGTGAATCTTGGTCTGATCAGTAAAAATGTATCAAGTCATTGCACAGCCCTAATAGCTCCATTAGGATCATTGTTTATGCATTCATGATAAACATAGTATATATAATTTCTAGCAGTTAATAGTCACACATGACCACATCACTTATTAAGTAGCTTTCACAATGTTATATGGTCAGACAGATAACAGTGCTGGAATACAAATTCAACATGAATAGCTCATTTGTGTTTTTAATTGATCCTTTTAAAATTATGAAGTATTTTCTCTATACCTGTGATTCTTCAACGATAGCATAAAACAAAGTCATCTGGAGTGCTTGATAAAACACTGTGCTTCAGTCCCCAGATCTGATTCAGTAGGTCTGGTCAACAGCTGAGATTTACATTTCTACTAATTTTCTGACAAGCATAAATATTAATGCTCCTGGACTAGGCTCTATTCTTGAATGAACTGTGCTCCATATTAATCATGTGATTTCTTGTTCTGTGGTCTAATCTGACTGATTTAATATACCCACTTCACCATTCTCTTAATTAGTGTACCCAGCTTATACCACTATCCATCCTTTTACCTTTAACCTATTAATGTCTTTGCATTTGAACAGATTTCTTTTTATTTGCCATTGCAGGCCTGGCGTACGCTAGGTAAATGCTCTAGTACTGAGACAGATCCTTGTTATAGTTTAGATCTGGAATGCCCACCCCCCAACATCTCCTGTGTTCAGAGGCGGGGCTTTTAGAAAGTGATTGGATTGTGGCAGTGCTATATTCATCAGTGGACTGATCCATTCATGAGTTCCTAGCTAAATGTGCTGCTAGGAGCTGCGACCTTGTTGAAGGACTTGCATTATTGAAGGTGTGCTTTGGAGGGTGTACCTCCTTTCCTGCTCCTCCCTTCTCTCTCTGCTTCCTGTTTGCAATGGGTTAAGCAGCTTTCCTCCATCATGCCTTCCACCGTGCCATTCTGCCTTGGAGCCAGCCAATTTTGGATAAAAACATAAACCAAAATAAATCTCTTCTTTAACTCATCAGTTCCAAATATATTGTCCAAGTCATGGTACTAATGACTAATACAACCCCCAACCCTTTAAGTCAATTTCTTATGGATAGGAAATTATTTCAGTTTGACAGTCTCTTTCTTTCAGTTGCCATGTTTAGACAATTTATAACAAAAGTATTGTTATGAGTGGGGTTAGGTCCACCCTACCATCTTGCTTTATGTTTTCTACTTGCCCCATCTGTTCCTTTTTCCTCTTTTCATGTCTCCTTTTGGATGACTAGAGTAATTTTCAGTATTCTGTTGATGTTACTGACTTACTAGTTACATATATTTTTAGTAGATAATTTTAAAATTATGATTTTCATTTTAGCTCATCAATTTTGCCTCCAAATAGTATCATACCACATCACATATAAGAACTTTATGCTTGCATTTCTTTTTCACATGTTTGTGCTATGGTTATACATTTTACTTGGATGTATATTATCTAAGTAAAATGACTCCAAAATTCATTTTTATTTCTTTGCTTCAGAGAGTTAATTAATTTTAGAATAATTGAAGATTAAAAAAAAAACCAAATCTTTCTGGTGCCATGGAGCACACCTGTAATGCCAGCACTCCAGAAGGCTGATACAGGAGGATTGCAAGTTAGAGCCCAGTTAGGCAACTTACTAGCTTAGGGAGAACCTGTCTGAATGAATAAATGAATGAATGGATAGATGAATGAATGAATGAATGGATGAATGAATGAATGGTAAGGACTAGGATACAGCTCCGTTGGGAAGGCACTGAGTTAAATCCCTATACTGCAAAAACAAAACGAAACAGAAAAGCAGAGTCTAACAAATATGTTGTTTTCACTGCTGTAAATTAACATTTTTTCCTTTTATTTGAAGAAATTTCTTCAACCTTTTCTTTCGTACTTGTTTTCCAACATGAATCTTGCAGTTATTTCTCCTCTGAAAAAGGTGTATTGTTTTTAATTTTTAAGTTATTTTTCACAAGACATAGAATTCTGGATTGATGTTTTATTTCACTATATTATATCACATCATTATGTTTTGATCACATTATTTCTGACAATTCTACAGTCAAGTGTAAAGGCAAGTAATGAGGGGATGAAATTGATGAGCATACATTATCTACTTTGAAACTCTCTCCAAAAATGTGGGACCAGTGGGAGGCAAGGAGAGTTCTAGGAGAAGGAATAATTAAAGTATATCATATTTATGTACAAGTCTGCCAAAGTGAAAGCCATTAATCTGTATAACAAATATGTGGGGAAAAAATTCTGCAGCCAGTATATACTCATGTGGTCTCATCTTTTTTTCCTCTGTCTTTATAACTTTTTATCATGAGTATTCAATGACTTTCATATAATACACCCTGGTGTGGTTTTCTTTATGCTTATCTTCCTTGACATTATTGGCCTTCTTGAATTTACAGATTTCATCAAATTTGGAAACATTTTGTCATTATCTATTCAGATATTTCTTTTATCATCTTTTTTAAAAAATTTTATTTTAAAGAGAGTATAATCCAACAAAAGACAACAGAACAATAAAAATAAAGCAATAGAATGACATAGAACTTCAAAGAGAGATACTATGAAAACAATAGCTACTATAGTGTATCTTGTTATTTTCGAATAGTTGACCATTCCAACAGGTAAAAACAGGATATGAAATGAAGAAAAATAAAAAAATAAAATAAAATAAATCAAAATTAAGCAAAACAATGAGAATGATATTGGGGCTTGGAGACACAACAGAGGACAATCCCATATATTTGCCATACTACACAATGTCATCTTCCCAAGAAATGCTCAGACTGCGGGCACCAGTCCTGCAAAATAACCTAACAGTACAAGCATTTAGTTGCTTTATGGACCTTAGTTGCTATGAACTTAGGCGGTCCTCTGAGCCAGCAGGTTGCTTATGGAGGGTGGGCGCGGGGTGGGGGGGAGTCCTTGATTCGTAGCCCGCACACGGGTAGGCCTATGGGACACACATCTCTTTCACTTACTGGAGTCTGAGCAATCACACACATTCACAAGGGAGGCAGGCAGGGTTTCTTCTGGTTGCTGCCTCTCTGCCCAACGTGGCGGGTTCTTGAAAGGCACATCATTCTCTCCTGGGAGTCTGCGCAGTCCCACACACTCACTAGGGAGGCCTGCGGGGTATCCTTTATGTCTTGATCAAACTCATGACCTCACGCTTGCCAGCCAGGCACTTGTACCACTGAGCTAAATCTCCAGTCCCTCTTTTATCATCTTTCTTTTGTTGTTATATCAGTATTTTAAAGAGTCTTAATTGAAAATCCAAGTAAAAAATGCAAAACTTTGTAGAGTGGTGTCCCAAGAATTTTAAATTTGCTTAATCTTTTTTTCCCAATTTTGTAAATCTGAAGAGTAGAATCTTGTGGCCATTAATAACATACATTCTGGGATAGGAGTACCTAGCTTTGACTTCCTGCTCTAAGACTGTGTAACTTTGGACAAGTTTATTAGCTACATTCCTTTTTTTTCTGCTTCTTTCCTCTCCCTTGCCCTCCTCTTCCCCATCCTTTCCCCCTCTCCTGCCTCCCTCTCCCCTCATCTTTCCTTCTTCCCCCACAATGTGGGCTTTGTAACTGCTTTTTGACCTTGGCAACTGACTAAATCTAAAATTCCTTAAATTTAGGAGGAAATGCTAGTGGTATCCATATCACAGGTTTATTGTGGGGAAAAAAGACCCACAAAATGCATGCTAGACATAGCATGCAGATATCATGTCCTGTCTCATGCTATTTTCTTTATTTCTTTGACACATTTTCCTAATCTTCTGCATTGTGTATGCTGCCGAGCTCTTACTGGTATGAATTTGTGAATTGCATCTAGTTTTTAAACTGCACTGAAGATCCAAGATAGAGTTAAGCCCATTTCCTGTCAGATAATCATTTCTAAAGAGTGGAATGAACTGAAATCAGGGGTCCCATGAAGGACACAGAGTCTAGATAGGGGAGGAGATCTTCATGTCTGCATCTTAGATCTATTCTTAATGTAAGAGTGTACTCTTACTTACAGTAGTAGGATAACCCTAGATTTGTTTTTGTAAGGAAAAGGGCCAAGACATCCCTACAAGAAAAGTTATTCCCTACAGGAAATTGGAAATTGAATTTCCTTTAGATGTCCCTTCTTTTTTCCCTCCTGTCTTGTGTAGTTACTCATTGGCATCATGTTCAGGATAAAGCAGGTTTTCTTGCTTTGAGACCAAGGGTACAGGTGGCCTCACAAAGTGACCAAAAGGAATCTAAGCTTTTTCTCTTTTTATAGTTGTCATGTTTCTATTCAATCCTTGGTCCAGTCACAGAAAGACTTCCTTTACAAATAGACTCAGATTTAGTTTCAAAATACATTGTTTTTCAAGAAAAAATGCATTAAAAGCCAAACATTTTATTTAAAATTTTTATTTGAGCAAAGTAATATGTTTAATTTTAGTTAAGGCAAAGAAATAATTCTAACTTCTCAGTCTAAAGATGTTAGGAACCTAGCCTCACAGCAACCTTCAAAAAGTGTACTGTTGGCCTTTGAAGCTATACTGTTGGCCTACTCTCAAGCTTAATAATATAATCAAGCAAAAGCTGATAGGAAGGGTTTACATTTTGTATAATTGTTTCCCTACACAATCATTAATCTGTGGCCAGATTTTTGCCTTATTTTATGATACATATCACCTTGTAGTAGTACTCTGAGCACATAGCATATAAGCAATAAATGTTTATTAAACTAATCTTTGTGTAGTGGCAGTATTGTAGTCAATGAAGTTTATCCGAGGTGCAATTATTACTAATTAAACTGAAGTGAATTGACAAACACCATTGAATGTATCATTCCTAACAATGAAACCAGCTATTGCTTTTCAGCCTTTTGGTGACACGACGTAACTTGACATTATATTCAAGTTGTTCAGATCCTTGGAAGAAATAATAGTGTCCTAAAAATGAAAACAAGTCATTTAATTTTTCCCTTTTGTATTTTCTTAAAAAGCAAGGTTTGTTTTATAGATTCCCTAAATTAGATGAGATCTGATATAAGAAGATAAATGTTGGGGTTCTTTGGCAGTATATCTTGCCCCCACATATCTACCCACTCTCAATCACACCCTGGGTGAAGGACTCAAGAGATGGCACCAGAGTCAGATGGGGCAGAGGAGCCTTGATGGAGGGAAAGTGATGAAGGAAAAATTAAAACATTGGTCCACTGAAAATTTTGCTTGGGCCAAATTTGATGTTAATGACAAAATTTGAACTCTCATCCCACCATCAGTTCCAGTCTAGGAGAGGGTATAAGGATAGGAATAACTGGAAATAAAGGTGGAGGCAGCAAGGTCTAGGAGTGTATGAAGCTCCAGCCTGGCCTGAGCCTCACTGACACATGTCACTGGTTCATACTGTGCAGCTGATGTAGTCACAGGAAATTCCAGAGACTCAGAGATGGGGAAAACAGCAGCAATCACATTACTTTTTCCTGCCAGACCAGCCCAGCAGTATATCACTGGGAGCCCTACTCCCTGACTATTTTCTTCTATTTTATCCTACGTCAAGCACAGTGTAAGTTTTTCCTCTATGGCCCTGTGGAGAGTTGCAGAGTCCTGTCCCTTTCTAATTTGGAACCCATCCATACTCTGAGTTCCCAAGCTAGGTGTGGTACTTTGGGAGGCTGAAGCAAAAGGATCACATGTTCAAGCCCAGCCTCAGCAATTTAGTGACTTAGCAAGACCCTATTTCAAAATTTAAAAACAAGTTTTTAAAAGATTCAGTACAAAGGCCCTGGGTTTCAATTCCTAGTTCCATAGATGATAAATAGATAAATCACAGATAGAGAGATAGATGATAGATAGATACATAGATAATAGATACATAGACACAGATAGATAGAGTTTCAGTGTCTTCGTGGTCTCCTAATTTACTTACCTTTGAAGTAGAAGGCTGCATCAATTTTAGGCATGACTCCTAGGAAGCGCCTGGTAATCAGTTGAGGATAACCGGGATCCATGAGCTTTCTCCTTTCGTCATACCTGAGCAAAGAAACATCCAGCAGGAACTCAATTAGAAAATGAATTTTATGAAAATGAACTGCAAGCCTGACTTCTGACCCAAAAGGCTCTTCCTGAAAGGGTTTAACTGTACTGATGAATGAAACCAAAGAGTGAAATAGTTTGCTCATCTGCTAAAAGTTCTTTTAGGACTCCAAGAGACTCCAGAATTTTTGTTAAGTTCTTTTTAACCAGTGAGTAAAAGAATTTTGTTTCTCTCTAGGCTTCCGAGTAGCAATTGAATTTGCCTGTTATCAACTTAGTTCTCCAAATGTCTATTGCTTGTCATGGCTGTGACTGTTGTAGGCCCTTGTTTCTGTTCTTTGAGAGAAAGAAAAATTTTGGCCTAGGTGCAATCGGAAAAGTAAATACAGACCCTGATTAGAATTAAAATGTTAATGTTGTAGTCCATGAATCGATAGCCTATGAATTGACAGGCTATGAATTATGAGTTCATGAACTCTTTAGAAAGTTCTATTTGCTAAAAATCAAAAGTTCTTTTTCTCAGGTGTGGGTACAGCTCAATGGTAGAGTATTTGCTTATCATGCTCAAGGCCTAGGGTTTGACCTCCAGGAAAAAGACACTTCTATTTCTCAAATTAGGCTAAGGTTGTTGTCAAACTCATGTTGTAAGTATGTGGTGTTCAATTGAAGTTAGGTGCTAAATGTAAATGTTCAAGAATAAATAGAACTGATAATGTAACCTTCTTAGTATATTCTCCTATGCCTCTATCAGCTATGCAAACAATCTGGGAAATGACTGGTTTCCTCAGAAGCGTGTGTAGGGCAGTGGTGGTGAACCTATGTCATGCATGCCACCAAAGGCTGTCTGTGTCATGGAAAGCTCTCAAAGGTTTGCCATCACTGATATAGATGATGCTGTCCTACTTCAAAACTAGACTCTGGGTAGAAAACCAGACAGCAGCTCAGATGAGTTCCTGGCTCTGTCTGGCCATCTGATTTCTTGGTAGGGTAGACTGCCTGCACATCCTATCAAAGCTTCCTAACTGTGTTTTCTGGGTCCTGTAATTATGAAGAGGAGTCTGAAAATTCATGCACTCTCCAATGTGACTATAGACTACATAGTAGGCCTTGTATATCTATACCACTGTTTAGAAGTTTCTACTACAATTGATAACTTAACATTTTATTTAAAGTATCCTTTTACTTTTTTAATACCACACCCCTTCACAGTGTTGGGGATTAAACCCAGTTCCTCATGCATACCTCGCAAGTATTTTGCCACTTACCTACACCCCCGCCCTCCGGCCAAAAATGTTTCTTTTAAAAAACACATTATGTATGATTCCATGTATCAGAAACCAAAAGCACAGAGGAGAGAACTAGGTTAATAAGTAGCTATTTCAGTCTTATGTCTTCCTTTGGCCCTCTCTCAGGAAAGTCAAGGCTCTTTGAGATCTTGCATAGAAAGGCTACCTTCAGGAAGATTCTGTTCCATTCCTGTTTCATGAATCCTAGAGGTCAAAGTACCAGTCATGAAAGCTCACCTCCAAAACTGATTGTCCACAAAGAAGTAAGTCTTATAGTAAAATGGGTCGAAGAGAGCTGCATCAATTTTTTTCACATGTTGGGGGAAGCCCAGAGAATATATACTCTTGGGATAGTTTGGCTGTGGTCTTAAATTACTAATTAACCAATACTTATCATCTGTGAAGACATCAAAATAGTATTTTAGAATTATATGGACAGAGCAATATAAAGTACTCACTTATTACAAGCATCATTTTTTCCCAGAATTCAAAAATGTATTACTGTACTTGTTTTTCTTGAACAAGGTCTATCTTCTAAGGTTTCATGTCCCCCCACCCACCGGTATTACTATCTTATATTTTACAAACTTTCTTCAAAAGTGGTGTGTATTTACTTTGCAGTTAAGCTACTCTAACTTACAGTTCAGAAACATCTTTAATAAAATGAGGGGTACTTTTTTGGTCTATATCTATAAAAAGTAGCAGTATTTCCTCAATTCATTCTTTTCCTTAAAGTATATTCAATGGCAAAACTAAAAATTGGAATTACCTTTAAAAAGATAAGCTTGATTTTTAGCTTCAACTTCATAAGCAGCTTGAATGCCAATTGGCAAGGTTGGCCATAAGGAAGAAATTAAGCTAACTTTGACCTTTGATTCCTCAGGAAGCTTCCACCAGAAGTACCTGCCATGAAGGACATTTAACACATGTTAAATGTTGTCACGGATTCAAGCTTCTTGAGACAAGAATGGTAAAGAACTGTGAACTGGTTTAATATTTCTTCCCATTATATTCACATTCTATTCTATGGATTTCTAGGAGTACCACAAGGAAAAGATCTTACTCAATATGAAGATGACTCTAACGGGCAACTTGATATATTCTGGAGTTTGGAATCCAAGTATACAAGGTTCTAATCTGGGCCCACAATCTATTTGCCAGTTTTCTAACTGGAGGAAAGACACCTAATCTCAGATTTTTGTTTTATAATCTCAAAAATGATGAGTATTAGTCCTTCCGACCAAATATTAACCTTCTACACCATCCCCACACACTTCAATCTGTTTTCCAAGACATAAATCATAAAGTATCCTTGGATTCTGTTCTCTATATTCTTTATATTCAAGAAATACATAGAACTCTTTCACAGCCTTAGTTCTAGATGTCACCATTTTTACCTATGATTAAAATAGTTGGGTTTCTCTGTTTCTTGCCTTGTAACATGCTCATTTTGTGTTTGTGTGTTTGTGCTTGTGTTTTGAGATAAGGTCTTGCTAAATTGCTCAGACTGGGGTTGATTTTGGGATTCTCCTGCCTCAGTCACGCAGAACACTGGAATTATAGGTGTGTGCCACCATGCATGGCTTGCAAATTCATTTTTATGCCCCAGTTTTCTAGTTAAAATACAAACACAATTAATTACACTACTTTCCTGATTCAAATTTCATTGCCTGCTGATACCAGTCCAAGCCCCTACTTATAATTTTTCTCTCTTTGTCTCTCTGTCTCTTGCTCTCTCTCACACACACACGTGCACGCATGCTAAGGACAACCTTTAAATATTAATTAGATATGAAAATGATCCTACCGATCTTTGAAGAAAAAAAATTTATTCCCAATTTTAGTGATAGCATCAAAACTCAAGTTGGGGTCACAGGCAGCTGATGTTTTATCATCATGATTAGGAACTTGTCGGTTTTTTTCTGGAGCCCCTGAAAATACATTTCAAGAAAAACCTTTGCATTTTGATCATAGGAGAAAGACGCTTTTTTTTTTTTTTTTTTTTTTTTTTTTTTTTTTTTTTTTTTTTTTTTTTTTTTTTTTTTTTTTTTTTTTTTTTTTTTTTTTTGTACTGGAGATCGAACTCATGACCTCAGGCTTGCCAGGCAAGCGCTTATACTGCTGAGGTAAATCCCCAGCCCAAAAGGCATATTCTTTTAAGAACAATTCATTTTCTAGATGAAAAACACATCAAAATCAATTTAAATTTTCTATAAAACTCGTTAGAAGCATAGGCCAAGAACTTTTCCCATATGATTGTAATATCAATCAAGGTGGATATTAACTTGATCACTTTGATTTTTTTTCCAGTTCAATTATTTTCTCTTTGTTTCTTCTTCAATAATGTCAGACAGAAAGAACACCAGACTTGAGCCCTCCATCTTTCCTCACGTTAAGATGATATTATTAGATTATTCATAAGAGTGAGTAACTTTAGATGGCAAAATGATACAGAAGTTCAACTCACCATAGAGGGATTGAATGCCACGTATGTCATCAGCAGAGAGGCGAAATGTGTTGGGGTTAAGATAACCATAGTTGGGAAACATTATGGCCGTTCGGTCACTGGAATGAGCAAGTCCCAGGGAGTGGCCAATCTCGTGAACAGCAACAAGGAACAGGTTTCTGCCTAAGGGGAAACCACCGCAAAGGGGTACAGCTGTAAAACACCTGTCATCTGTTTTTTACCTGGCACGTAAAAGTATATGTATTTATAGGGTAGCTTGTGATAATTTGATACTTGTGTACATTGTGCAATGTTCAAATAAAGGTGAGTATACCTATCTCCTCACATATTTATTGTGTTGTGGTGAAAACATTCAAAACTCTTTCTTCTAGCTTTTTGAATGATACACTACATAGTTGTTATCTATAACAGTACAGTAGTGTACCAGAACCTCTTACTCTTATCTAACTGCTCTTATTCTCCCTCTTCTTAAATCTCTCTGGCCACTGATAACCACCAGTGTATTCTCGACTTTAATGAGGTCAAGTTTTTAGGTTTCACAATGAATAAGGTCATGTGGTACTTGTCTTTTTGTGCCTGGATTTTTTCACTTAACATAATAACTTTCAGTTCTATCCATATGACAGGATTTTAACTTTTTATGACTGAATATTACTTCATTTTATGTACCACTTTCTTTATCCATTCATTAGTTGATGGACATTTTTGTTTCCATTTCTTCTTTGTAATTTTTAAATTATGATGTAACATCTGACACAGTGAAAGGGAAGCATTTAAAAGGACTTAAAATCTTTTACGTATTTCCCCATTGTCTTCAATATGGTTTCTCAACTTCAGCATTATTGATGGAATAAATCAGATGATTCTTTGTTGTCAGGGTGGTCCTCTGCATTATAGATGTTTAGAAACCTGTGTTTTACCACTAAATGCAAGTACAACTTCCCTCCAGTTTTGACAATAAAAAAAATGTCGAATACCCCACTGGGGACAAAGTTGCTTCCAGTTAAGACTACTACATTGGCAGACAAATGAAATATATGCTATTGTAGAACTTTTTAGAATAAGCCATAGCTGTGTGAGTGGAGAGATAAACTTACTTCCAGCTAGTGATTCCCCATTGCACAAGAAAAAAGCAAGGACTAAGTTTTTCTCCCCACTCTGCATATGACTCTGGGAAAAGTAAACAAAGTTTTACAGTTTGTCTAAACCTGAATTTTTTCTCCTCCCCATTCTCCTAACACTTTGTACAAAGCATCATCATTGGTCTTCATTTCCAAATAATGGATTTATGTTTGCATCCTATTTCTCACTAGATTGCATGCCTAAGGATAGGACTATGTCAATTTCATCTCAGTATTCCAACATCCCATCACTCAACACCATAATAGGAACTCAGTATCATTGATACAACTATTCTATTAACTTACTGGATCAAAACATAGGTTGAAAATGAGCACTTTAAGGTAGAATTCTTATAAATAACTTTGGAAGCATAGACTTCAGTCAATTAAAAAATAAGTCTAAGGGCTAGGAAATGCATGTTTCAGCCTCAGCTCTTCCACAAACTAGTCACTACCCTTCTCTTGGTGTCAGTTTTTCTATCTGTACAGAGCTGTGTCAAATTACTTTTCTAAGATATTTTAGAATTCCAAAATATTCTTTGTAGCTAACAGACCTAATTATCTCATTTCAGATGAATAATTTATGATTCCCACACAACCTCAGTTAAAACTGAGACACATTTAATATGTGTGACTGAGAATTTCCAGTTCACTAAGTACTTAATTCTACATGATTTGATTTGATAATAGAATTTGATAAGCCTTAGGTTATGTGTCAGACTAAAATAGCCTCTCTAGTGCATATATTGTCTATAAAAATACTGGCATGCAGTATATATAGTACTGACCAGAGGGAGGATATTGAGTAGACCACACTTTTTACTTTCTCCCTCTTTACTTTCCACATGAGTTACTTTTATAATCTAGAATTTCCAGTAGATAATTAGGAAGGTTTCTGATAGGTTTGAATTTTCCCATGCTAGTAGTTCCCCCAAATAATAGATGAACTTGCTTATGCTCATTCCCACACTATCTGAGACCTAGGATGAGTACTTACAGTTTGTAAATGCACACACATACTGTTAAAGAATTGGTTGGACATTCTGAAAATTTTATACCAGGACCACACAATACAACATGACCATAATCATTTGTTTTTCCATACAAATTTCTAAATTCTCTATAACTTTATCTTTTTGTGTCTCCACAAACCCAAGCAATTATGGTATCATATAATGAATAACACAAACAACCTTATCTTATGTACTGGCACTCAGAGAACTAATATTAGTGCTTGCCTTTGAGTTTATGGATTTTACTGTCAAAACAAAAATAACAAGCTTTGCCTCACCATAAGTTTATTTAATAAATTTGCTTATTGCTTATAAAATCCTCCTAGATTGACTCTTAGAGATAGTTTTTATGCTAATCTAGTCCAAAAGCCCCAGTTTATAAGGAGTGAAATTGAAACAGATATAGTGTTAAATTTTATTTAGAAACATACTTATGATCTGAACAGGTTTTTCCATGCTATAATCTTTTATCAGAATGTTGTCTTTCAAAATTAGGACATATTTTAAATTTCGTTCAGTTTATATTTCTTTTGTGCTTTTTTCACCCTACCTTGGAAATTTGTACTCCAGGTTTCTGCCTCATCAAAATGTGCATCTCCTCCAAGACCAGTTCCAGGTCCAAAAGCATGAGCTAAGATACCATCTTTGCCATCAAAAGGATGGAAGTCACCATGATCTTTTTAAAAAATGAAAGAAAATTAGCTCTTCTGTACATGCTACAAATCATACCAAATTATACAGGTGAAGTCCAAGTTCTTTACCTCTATAAGCAAACAATATCATAATGTCAGCCTCGCCGACATTAATCTTTCTGAATTTCAAGGGTGTCACATCACTCCATACTTGAAAAGCTTTTTGAATGGCATCATCAACATCCTGACGCCTCATGTCAGGGGTGTAATTATTGATTCTTTAAGAGAAAAAAAGATAGAAAACATATGGAAACCATGAGTTAATTTTGCCTTGATCACAATATTTTAGTTTTGCTACCACCACTGGAGGATGAATCATGTCATAAATCAAGAGTCCTGATTTTAAAATAAATTGTTCCTTAAGCACAAAACCTTTGTTGCTTGGACATCTTTCTCCATCAAACTGTAACTTAATTTCTCCTTACTTGTGAGTTACAGGTCACTACTGCGAATGATCTATTATACAGAAGCTTATACCTTCTGCTCCTTCTCCCAGACTCTCAGTCTTATCCAACTTGACTATAAACTTTCTCCCATCTCTTACTAGTGTTTGGTTCGTCTTCATTCTCCTTTTATTTTCTGCTTTTTTTCTGGACTAACTGGCAAAGCAAACAAGTATAACTCTTCGGTAAGTGAACAGTCCTCCCTTCTAAATAATAAAATTTAACACAGAGACCATATTAACGATTGAAGCAAGCTCTTTATCTTCCTCCAGATAACAGGTTGCCACCTAAATAGTTCAGCATTCTAGAATTCAGACCAATGGGAAAGCGTAAAAATGCATGGCTTCAGACACCTCCATTACCTGTAGGTGACCAAACGACTCCTCCACACCGGCCGCTGGGGCAGTGTTTTGAAATCCTGCACGTCAGGCACTCCACATCGAGGTCCACTCATCATCTGCAAAGTAGGTCTGTCCAGTTGCCCAGTCACTTTTAGCCCAAAGAACTTCTGCATTTCCTGGATTTTTTCCTCTAGAATGCTTTTACTTGATTTCATTTTTTCCATTGGATTGCTATCTTCTTTAAGGCCATAAAACAGTGTCAAATATCTCTGGAAAAAAATGTATTTTATAATGTGTAAAAAGTTTCTGTTGGGATCTCTGTATACATGATTCAGCTGCACACCTATGTTTTTGAGGCAGGTATTTTAATCACCAGCTGTTATTCTCTGGACAGTTATAATGAGAATGAACTTTTAATTTTCTGGGTTAGCAAATACATGTCACAAATTTTTAGCAAAATTTGTTCCTGGTACACCAGTAGAGAAATCTTCATGATCTTACTACTTCAAACTGTTTCTTCTTAATTGCATCTTCAAGAAAATTATGGCATTTTGTAAATGGCAGAATCTTTATTGTTAGGATATTTAAATCGGGATATTTAAACCTGTAGCCTGGCTGGAGGTATAGCTGAATGGTAGATCCCTTGCCTAGTTTTACTGCTTACGTGTACATGTTCTCCCAAAGCCTCATGTGTCATACACAAGGCTTCTCAGAGGCAGCTGGATCTAGAGTGTGTGATGCTAGGATTATGTGTGTAATGCAAGAATCAAGGGTATGTGATTACCAAATTAGCCAACTGATTGCTTTGGCGTAGTTCCAGGTGTGGGTAATGTGAAGATCCATGCTGCGTGTGAGTACTACTCACCGTAAGGGCGTGCAGCCTAGATTGAAAATAAGGGACAGAAAGAGGGCTACTGCCATTGTTTGCTGCTCACCTTTTTTGCTGGCACCTGCCTTCTGTCTTCCATGCTATAAACCATTTTTCTTCTCTGTGGTGCTGCTCTGCCATGCCACCCTGCCTCAGAGTCAGCCAATTATGGACTGAGATCTCTATGAACTGGGACCCAAAATAAATCCTTCCTCATTTAACTTTAGGTTTTGGGTTTTTTTGTCTCAGCAACAAAAAAATGATTTCATTTTTTCCATTGACATCCAGCATATGCCAGGCCCTGCATTCTGGTGACAGCACTACTAAACAAACAAAAAATAAAAACTGCAAAACTTGACACAATGAGCAACTATGACAAATTCAGAGATAAAGTAATTTTGGAAAATAGAGCCAGGTATAGATCCGGAAAACTGAGAAACAAGGATCACATAAGCCCATGATTTGGAAGACAGCCTGGGCAATATAGCAAACACTTGTCTCAGAAAACTAAAATAAGAGTGGAAAGTAATTCTAAAAAGTAGAAAACTAAGCTTTTAATTAGAGGAAAAACTAATTAACTGAAAAGTTATATTTAAAAAATGCTTAAGAGCTTGGTGTGGTGGTACATGCCTGTAATGCCAGCACATTGGAGGCTGATGTAAGAGGATCACCATGACTTTAAGACCATTCTTGTATACATAGTGAGTTCAAGACCAGCCTGAACTTCATAGTGAGACCCTGTCTCAGAAAAACCAAAACAAGTAAATAAATGCAAAAGAATTTAAATGCTTAGGAAGAATATCTAGGATGGGTGTGAGCAAAGGAAGTATGCTGAAATTGCCATAGGAGCTTGAAGTGGTTAAATAGGCCAAATCATTGAACAAATCTCGGATTATTAATTGGCATTAAATGACTAATGTAAAACATAATAGTAAAAGTGAACTCCAATTATATTGGATCAGTATACCTTGGTCAAAGGTTTTTAATAAAAGGGACAAATATCACCAATTTCATAACACTTCTTCAAAGCCAATGTTTCTTTTTTGTATTCCTCTATGGCAAAGAAAACTTCAATATTAAGAATAGTCTCCAATACCAGTTTTCAAAAGACATTCTTCAAAATAAAACTAGTAAGTACAATAAATATTAAGCACAAAAATCAAGGTAGGTGAATTCTAAGTGTCACTACTTACATTAGCAACTTCTGTATATTCTTTCCCTTCTGTATAATCATCAAGGAGAACAGCTCCAGATGCGGTGACCTGCAGGACCAGAATCAGTAGAAAAAACTTCATTGTTGCTTCTCCCTCCAGAATGGCTTAGCTCAATTTGCGCTTCCCTTTAAATACAAGTTCCTTAACTGCCCCTATTTATAACAACCCATAGCCCAGACTATGAAATCTGTGAAGTGACTCACAGCATATATCATCAGTTGATCTCAAAACCCTATGTCTTAGTTACTTTTCTCTCATTCCTGGGACAAAATACCTGACATCTAAAGTTAAAGAGGGGAAGGTTTATTTAGCTCACAGTTTGTCAAGGTTTCAGTCCATGATCAGCTGGTTCCAAGGCAGGGTGGCATAGTAGAGGGGCAATCGTATATGGCAGTGGAAGATACAAAAGTAACAAGAGAAAAAAAAAAAAAAAGCAGGATGGAACCTCTTTTCCTCCATTGCATTGTGTGCAGTCTACTGGCCCTAGGTCGAGTGTAGCACTCACACCATCTCTGTGCCCTCCTCTTGCACAGGTTGAGGATGTTTACACAGTGAGGACCCTGGCCCCTTACTGAGTTGAGCTAGAACTACTGTAACTGTTTCCTGAGGTGAGGGCATGAAAACAAGAGATCCTGGTTTAACAATCTTTAAAAAGCCCTCCCCCCATGACTGTATGAGATTTTGGCGGAATATCCAGTCACAAACTATAACACCATGCAAGTAAAAGCATAACCTTATTGAACCAATTATGGGTCAATTAAGGTCTGACTCATCACTCACCTAGACTTCTTATTTCTTTAAAAAGATAAGCAAGCCTCTACTTACATCCATTCTACAAAATAAGTGACTGTAAAACAAAAATAAAAGCAAACCCAAGCACCTAGACTGTAAAGATAACTTAAAATATATTTTTTACAGAACTTAGTATTAATTTTCATTATAATACTTTCCCTGTATTCATTATAGAGTAAATCAGTTTTAAAGTACATTTTAAATGACTACATAAATAATTTTTTTCTATAATAGATGAATTTTCTCTAAACTGAAAAGAGAAGTGTGATACAGAAATTTTACATTTAGCAAGGGAAAGTTCACAGCATCACATACTGTGATGTTTGCTTTGTATGTTGTGCAGATCTGTTATTCAAGATCTTTAGCCATCAAACCTGAAAGCCAATCTCAAAAAAGTATCAGGAGAGATACCAGAGGCAAACTTCCCCTACCTCTCAAATTGTCTAAAGTTGGTGGCATGAGGGATAACACTCTTCATTCAACTTTGGGTGATAGGAAGACTTGCCTCTGGAATCCTTCTATCTCCTTACCAATTCATCTTCCTTCTCCCTTGACCTAATTCTACCTTTTATGAAATCTGACCCTTGTATTTGAAGTGTTTAAAGACTGAAAACAAGTAAGAGTCTAGGAATAAACTCCAAAACCACAAGGACATGCAAAATGGGGCTGCTGCAAGAGGACGGGGCTGCCCAACACTCCTGTGAATTGTGCCATGAGTTAGCGGCCTCCCCATTCTTCATGAACAACCTAGTGGATAGAGTGGGAGGCATGCAGGACGTGTTACAACTTAATCAATTCTATGACCCACCTCTCTGACATGGGAAGTGTCTTTTTCTAAGCCTGGGACTCCAGAATAAAGATTCCATTTTAAAGTAGGAAGAAAAGGAGGCTTTGTTTATCCTCCCTGCGATTCTACCTCCAAGCCCTGCCTTTTCCAAGTCCTGTTATTTAACCTCTAACTTTCAGGTGTTTCATTTGAAACACAGATAATGGCCTTCACCCTTTTGTTCTTTTGTAATCGTTAAACGAGATAATGAACCATAAACACTAGCACATAGGATAGTTGCTCACTAATAGTCATTCTCTTCCCTTTGACCTGAGGGGAATATTATGCACTGAGTTTGCAAACAGATGTGGCTCTTTATGAAGAAGAAGATATATGGGAAAATTGGATATAATCTTTTCAAACAATAAATATGGTTTGAAAATCCTAAGTGGAGCACAACTGAGTTGGGTTAGAAAGCAGAAAAAACAAAACAAAAAACAAAAAACAAAAAAAAACAAAGATTTGTTGGAAAATACAAGAGGGGCTGTTTTTCCAATCAATGTATCCTGGAACTGAGAACTACCTTGAAGTTAGTTTGGGCCCAATAATCACGTAAATGAATCTAGTTGGAGAATATTGACATCGGTAGTAAATGTCCCAAGAAGAGCAATCATTACTTGGAGGATGTGTCCCTAAGCCTCACTGAAAGCAAGAACTGGTCTAACCCACACCAGGAAATAATCTGGTTTTTGGAAGACTTACAAGAAATATCTTGAGAGTGTAGGATACAAAATTCAAGGAAACATAGATACAGAGAAGTGAAAAAAATGTCCTCATTAGAAATAAATTTTGTTTCTCTTTGGGTCATGCCTTACCAGCTACCCCAAATGAATCGAGTATGAGGATGAAGGCCACTTGTGATACCAGGGAACACTGCAGTGGTTATGAACTCAGGTCCTGCAGTCAAGCTGACCTGTTTTAGAATCTTAGCTCCATCATTTTACAAACTGAGGTAGTCATGTTCATATCTCTAAAACTATTTTTTCCATTGGTAAAATCAGAATAATAATTGTTTCCATCCCAAGAGTTGTTAAAGATATTACATTATAAAACAAGGGAAATTAGCCTACTGCCTGGCATAATTTCTTGTGATACTGGGGCCTCAACCCAGGATTCAGTGATTACTAGCTTCCTTTAAAACTCTCTATTGAAGGCATTTTAAAATTAATTGGTATGTGAGTGTGGTGGCTTGCACCATAATCCCAGCACTCAGAAGGCTGAGGTAGGATAATCACAAGTTTGAGGTTAGCCAGCTTGGGCTATGTGGTGAGACCTTATCTGAAAAAAAGAAAAAGAAAGAAGGAGAAGAAAGAATGAAAGAAAGAAAGAAAGAAGAAAGAAAGAAAGAAAGAAAGAAAGAAAGAAAGAAAGAAAGAAAGAGGAAAGAAAGAAAGAAAGAAAGAAAGAAAGAAAGAAAGAAAGAAAGAAAGAAAGAGGAAAGAAAGAAAGAAAGAAAGAAAGAAAGAGAAAGAAAGGAAAGAAAGAAAAAAAGAGGGACGAAGAGGGAGATCAAGTACCTGGCATCTCTCCAAGAATAGAAGGAAATACAAAATCATTCTGCCTCAGAGCCAGCTGAGAAGCTGAGGGAGTGGCCTGGCTTCCAGGAGACACGTCAAGGGCAGTGAGAATCAAGGTGCTGTGAGCAATGCTCTTTGTGAGGCAGAGAAAGACAACTTATGCTATTAAGAGTATTCTTGCTAGACAATCATATTTTATAGCACAAAGGTTCCCCAAACGTCCACAACTCCTGGACATTGTTTCCTTCTTTTAGACACCAGGACATTCAAGGCTACAACCCTGACACGGCAGTCACCTGTGGTGTCATCCTCAGGGATCTTGAGGCAAATTGGAGCATGGTCACCAGCAGGGACTGGGAAGTAGTGACAATCCCAAAATTCATAGGAAAACATCCAGCCGACCCTTTCATGTAAATAGCCTATGCAAGTAAGAAAGGAACTTCAGCTAGTAATGTTCTTTTATGGATAAAGAAGTGAAAGTCTGAAAAAGGGAACTATGTTGCTTAAGGAGACATCCAGAAGGTCTGACTCTGTCTACTCTTCTTGCTAAAGCACACCTTATTTGCCATTTTGACTTTTGTTTGCATTTCTGTCTCCCTAATAATTATCTTACTGAAAACAGTCCAAAACTTCATTAAACTATCCTCAATCTTTTTAGTTAAAGGCATGCTGTCCCCTTGCTGTTGTGTGTGCCAAGAGTAGACAGGCAGTGCCTGGTGTACTGCAGGTGTGTGAATTTTCTGCGGCTCTGCAGCCCTTGTCTGTGCTCTGCAAACTCAACTTCTGGACACCTGCTTCCTGTATGGCTGGTGCAGGGCTCTGTTGTTGGAGTGTCTTTTGATGTCAGGGTTCCCAAGAATTGGACTGGGGCAGCTAGGAGAAGCACAGTGTTTGTGATCACCCCAGTCAGTTCTGTGAACTTTAACTCCAAGGAGCTGCTTCTCAGCTTTGTGTTTGTAAGGCAGAGAATGCCAGGATCATTGTTGAGACTCTACTGTCTTCCAAATTAGTACTCAGCCCAGAATTGTATCAAAGAGCTTCCTAACCTCAAGGCATTCTTCCCAAGGTAGTTGCTGAATGTTGGTTTTTTAAAAATTCTGGAATGTGTCAGATTTGGGAGATTTGGAAGTAAGGACGATCATGCTGAGGGCAGCCCAGAGAAAGAAAGTAGAGGGAGGAAATAGGAAAGACACAGATAATATGCTTCCTTTTTCTTGTTATTTTGCTTCCTTAGTAAATGTCTCCCTTTTAGCAGCTATGAGCAAAGGCATAAAATACAGCAGGAGGCAGCGCCCTATGTGACAGTGAGTAGGTAGGGACGATGTAAAGCTGCAAGCGCACGTGTTGTGAGTGAATTCTTTATATTCCTGTTCTTGAGGATAGTGACAATGACCTAGGCATAGGTGAACCGACTCTTGACTTTGCAGCCTGGTTATAATGGGAAGAGCAAGGCTTTGGAGACAGACCAGGCCTCAAACCTCGCTATGCTATCTAGAGGCTGTGTGGTTTTGGTCAAGTTATCACAGTTCAGTTTCCTCATCTACAAATAACTAGTGTGAGTGTTGAATAAGAGAATATGTGAAACTGCTTAGCACTGTGGCTTCCCATAAGTGTTGGTTCTCTTTCTTTTTAACATCTGTGGCAGTATTTCTTGATATTTCCTTTGTTACTGTTTTCTCATAAAGAGGCGTTTTAGGCATTTAGTCATTCTTCTCATATCATTTTAATACTAGACAGGTATTGTATATTTGCTTATGTGTTTTATGAATATCTGGTCTTTATACACAAAAAGGTAAGATATTAGCAGGGTACAGTGTTGGTGCATACCTGTAATACCAGCACTCGGCAGGAGACAGGAGGATTATAAATCCAAGGTTAGCCATGACTAATAGTGACACTGTCTCAAACAAAGAAAACAGCACAAAGGTAAGATTTCATTCTCCTCTGCTGACCAAGGGTCCACCACGTGGGGAAGATACAAACCCCATTGAGAGTGCATGTCATAAAGAAGCCAGTATGCCATCCTACTGTGTTATCAAGTGACCCATAACACCGGATCCTCCTGGTTGGATGCGGAATTTCATAAACAAAGGATTTCAAGAAGACTCCAATAAAGCAAGGGATCTGGTTTGTGTCATTACAAAGTAGAGTCATTCTCATAAACTATTGTGATGTACTATAATTACTGATTACTTAGAGAGAAAACAAATCAGTGGTTAGGGAAGAAGGATGAATCAGAGAGAATTAGATGGTTCTCTTTAAAATGAGGCAAGGGAATTTTAAAATTATTTTTTCTATGCTTCTCTCCTTTTCTTCAAACCTTCCTCAAACAACTAGCAGACTATATTTCTTGCCTCAGTATCCAGAAACTTGAGCACATTATTCACTTTTTGATTTCTTTCTAAGAGCTTATATATATATATATATATTAAAGTGTGTATAGTTTAAGAAGAGTGATTTCTAGGGCAGGAAGTATAGCTTGGTAGAAGAACACTTGCCTAGCAGGCACAAGGCAAGGGCCTGAGTCCATTCCCTGGTGCTATGAAGAAAGAGAGAGACACAAAGAGATGAGAGATAGCAAGGAAAAGAAAGAGAGAGCAGGAAAGGAAATTGAAGAAAGCAAAGGAAGGAAGAAAAGAAGAGTGATTTTTCCTAAACTGAACATATACTTGGAGGGAGGGATAGGAGAGTGTGAATTCTAGATACCATGAAGAACTGAACCTTGCCTGCCCACCAGGGTAGCACTACACAGATGTGGTGGGACCACAGGGGAATAACCACATGAGGCAGCAGGGAAGTGAGACCCTGGCCAGGTCTAGTGTATAAAAAATGTAATATAGGTGGCACGTCTAGACTCTGATTCATACATGCTACATACATGGGATAGATACTTAATATGGAATTTTCTACCTCATAGGTGTGCTATGTCATCATCACCATCATTATAAAATATTCATATATTTTAAGTATAGTTTTCTAAATGTCTTGTCTTGTTTTTCAAGAGAGTATACATTTTATAAACGTGTATGTTTCTTAGACAAAACAGTTAATGAATAGGTACTTGACGTTATGTGTGTTGACATAAAACCATCGAGGTGACATCTTTGAATTGTCACATTTCCATGTCACTACTCAAACTATGGGTGATCTAAGACAAAACTATGAAATATTTAATATTTTACTACTGCAATCCCTGAGCCATTCACATCCAAACAAACCTAGGCTCTTGAAAACCCTTATTGCTCTCAACTGTATTTCAACAGATCCTTCTTCAAGGTATTATCAAGTGGCTCCTTGAAGTGTTACCTACCTCATTGGTATTTTCATTGCCATAGAGAATTCTTTAAGAGATAAGTGCAACTTATTGAAGCAAGCCCTCCTATTGGAAAAATGTGGGAATTCATGGACTACACAGGAAGACCAAGGGCAACAAGTCTTGTTAGGGAGGGTGATGGTTTTTGAGCAAGTACTATTCTGCTAGAAGCCCTTCTGTCATTCCAGCTTGCCTACCTTTGCCAGTATTTTGACCAAAAATATCCATGCACTGCCTGCAGGAGGAGTATCACACAGACACACATAGAGGAAGGGAAAGAGGACACTCCAAGGAAGAAAAGGAGAAAAGAGAAAGAAAATGCAAACACACAAGGAGCAACAGACTTGAGCAGAACTTCACTAAATTGGGAGAATTCTCTCCACCCAGAATGGTTACTTGTCTCAGAGAAATACAGATAAAACAAGAAACTATTCTTTGCACTAAATCGTTTCTTAAGCTCAAATTTCACAACTTAGGCTTTATTCTGAACAACAAATCTCTTGGGAACTTTCCAGTCAAGTCATCTTTGATAAGATCTGCTCTGTGGAGAGAGCAAGGACTTCCTTCTTTCTAATACCAAGTCCTTTAAAAGATTAACAAGCTCGTCAGACAACAGTGAATCATGCTCAGAATCCATTTAATAAATGCAAAATGTCTCATAATGTGTGACAACAATGTCTCAATACCTGTGTCTGAAGCATATTTCAAAGAAAGTTCAAAGGAGTCCTGCATGTTTTTAGTCACGTTCTGCCCTGCTTCTGGAAAGACTCGGAACCTGTTTTTCATTAATTTAGGTGAAGCCTGCGCTCTGGGGCTCAGTTCTAGTAAACTAACTGCAGTGAAGCCTTATCTCATCACCCATTCCTTCCCTTCAGGCCCTATTCAGGCAGCCTCTACGTTGTTTGCCTCTGCATTTATGACTCTGAGCAGAACATCTACATCCTGAATTCTTTCCCAGAGCTAATGGGACATTTTCCTGTCAATCTCTAAGCCCATCACATTGGAACCCAGCCAGGATGTGTCATATCCTTGCTGAGTCTATACAACAAGACCACATGAGATAGAAACTATGTATGCCTGCAGTATTTTCTACGTGTTTCTTCTGAGGATAATTAATTTAATGGTGATAATAGTTATTCATGAAGAATGTGAAAGGCATGGGAACTAACAATTTAAAAAAATTTTATCACTATTAGATTTTAAGTTTCTATAGATAAGTAATATATACTTATATAGAATGTAAAATATTTGAACTACAAAAAAGATAAAGAGCAACAAATCAACTAATAAAATACAAGAAATAAGTTAAAATATCAACTGGTGTTACACTGAAATCATAGTCACCATTCTTCTATTCCACTCTTTATGTATATATGCACATAACAGTGAATTTTATTTAAGTTTGTATCATGTATGAAATTCTTATGATAGATGCATTTTTCAAAAGAATGGACATTTTTGTCATTTTTATTCCTTTGCTTTGTATATGTCACTTTCTCCTTTTGCCTCCACTAAATAACTCATCCTATCCTGCTCTGCTTCCTCTTTATTAACAACTTATAGTCTTCTGTATTTTTCCTCCTTGCTTGTATTGTGTTGCATTCACACACACATATAACGGGGAAGGAAGTTGTCAGAATTTGTTCAGCAAAAATCATTTCTCTGAAACTGCTTTTCTCACTTAATGATCTCACCATGGGAAGCTGTGCAAATCCATGGTGAAGAAACCAATTTGCTCATTCTAATAAAGTACTCTTACTATATTCCACAGTTTAAATGTACCACAATTTTCAAGACTTCTCTTATTGATGAGTGTGTGTTGTTTCCAGTCACTTAACCTGCACAAGAGTGGAAAGGGAATCTTTAGTCCACAACACTATAGCACTTTTTTCCCCATTGTTGCAGACCTGTGAAAGTAATTTTCTGTTTTTTCCTCTGTGCCACTGTCATGTGACTTGAATGGTTCCTTGTTGAGAGTCTTTTAGAGGTCATTGGCCTTTTGCAAATCTCACAAAAATGATAAAGCCTCTCCTCAGAAATGTCATTACATTTTAAAAACTTGAATATAGTTTTAGGGCCTTGGACCTCGATGACAAATACCTGAATATTTGCTCATGATTTGAAACATCCTTCAGAGCTCCAAAGCTTCCTTCTGATGATGACCTATGGGAGATTATGAAGGCATATATGGTAAAGGCAGGCGGCTAAGAGAGTGAAGTCACTCCACAATGCTGTTCCTGCGCTTCCCTGTAGAATTGCAGGCCACTGGACACATTGTTGCTTCACATCCTGCTGTGTGAATTTGAGGGCTACTGTCAAGGTGATTGCTGCCCTCCACATGACATAATTATTAAGTGCTTATCATTCACATGTCACTTGACTCTCATAAACTGCTGTTTGCCTTTAGATTTTTTGTTTTGCTTTTTTATTGGTTGGTTGATTTATTAGTTACTTGGGTTTGTTTTTGTATTGCTTTTGTTTTCAAGACAGGGTCCCTCGAAAGTGAGTACAACTCTGTGTACTCTAGACTAGCCTTGAACTGCTGGGTAGCCAGGCTGACCTTGAAGTCCCAATCGTCGTGCCTCAGCAGCCTGAGTGCTGAGATTACGGGCATGCACCATTGCTCCCAGATGCCCTTTGCCTTTGTCATTGTTGTCTTGGTTCTCATGGAGATAATGGGTATGATGATTCTTTGGGTAATGTGTGCGATTTAAATGCTCTGCACCTTTTATACTTGTTTGTTAGGGCAGTAATTCAAAGGCAGAAATCAATCCCAAACTTCAGGGGAGAGCAGTTTTCATTGCCCTATCCCCACTTCTGTGTGGCAGAAACAGCACCATAGCTTATGCTCAACTGAGAGGTGAGAAGTCAGAAGCCTTTATGAGTATCGGTTCTAGTTTTCACAGTAACTATAAAGAAGTAGGTTGGAAGTGCTGAGGTTAGGGAATCAGTTTCATGTGCTATCTCTTCTGCATCTGTATCCTCTTTGTTGCTGTAGTCTAAAGGTCAGGGGCTGCCCAAGACCATGAGCATCAAGGTCAGATGTCCCTTGACCAGCGATGTCCAGCTACTGAACTAGGGCTGGAAATTTAACACCCAATGACACAGATGATGTCATATTTGGGGCAAGTATTCTCATTGTAAGCAATGCATAGTTTTAAGTCATAAATATTGTTTTGTTTAAGTGATAGTTCAGATTGTTACTTTGCTTTTAAGAAATCCATAAAGCAGGGGCCGGGGATTTAGCTCAGTGGCTCAAGCACTTGCCTAGTAAGCATGAGGTCATGAGATTCAAAAAAAAAAGAAAGAGAAAGGAAATCCATAAAAGAAGAAAATATAACCTCTGTAGGTCTAAGGTAGTACAGCGTAATGGAAATGACAGGCTGTTGTCCTAATTAGATGAGGTTTTAAAGGGAAACAATGAATCAGTTATGTGTGTTAGCAGGGGACCTTAAGGTAAGTAGTAGGTACCAAAAATCCAGCATCAACCCAGGGCTGTGTGACAGAAGAAGCTGACTGTGTGCAGAGGCTGAGAGGAGGAAGTGGAAATTGATGGAAAGTAAGTATCATGTAAATTCTCTTGATCGGTGAGCATTGACTATATTACCTTGGGCACCAAAGTAAGAAGAATGGAAAATTCAGGGAAAGTCTTCTTCATTTTCCTTGAGATACTAGGAATTGAGCCCAGAGATTTCACACTGAGCTACATCTCCAGTCCTTTTTTATTTTTTATTTTGAGTCATAGTCTCACTGAGTCACTAATTTGCCCAGGCTAGGCTCAAATTTGTTATCTTCCTCCCTCAGCTTCCTTGAATGCTGGGATTATTTATAGTCATGTACCTCACGGCTTTTTTTTTTTTTTCTTCTTCTGTTATTGGGGATTAAACACAGTGCATTGCACTAAGGTATATCCCCAGCCCTTTTTACTTTTTATTTTAAGATGGGATCTTTCTTAGTTGCCCAGGCTAGCCTGGAGCTCCCAGTACCCCTGCCTCAACCTCTTGAGTAGCTGAAGTTACTGGTCTGAGCCACACAGCCCAATGGGAAAACCATTTTGAGGAAAGTAAAGGTATCATGTACTGTTCACAGCTGACTATTTCAATTTCCCAAGACCTTGTGTTAGAAGATGGCACATGTGAAAGGAGCCATTGATTGGGTTTTATTGAGTCAACCAAACATTCCCATAAGATTGGCACCAAAAAGTAAACTTAAATTCCCTGCTATAATGATTTCATGGGGAATCCCAATGTTTTGATATTTCATATTGCTCTCCTATTATTTGATCCATCCCTTTATTTTTCTCTCGGAAGAATCTGCACAGTGAGCAAACACTGTAATTTCAGCTGCGAGGCCTCTTAGTCCTCTTATTATCATTGGCACCTCTGCTGCAGTATTTGGCTGGGTTTCGGTTATGACACAGATCCCTGCCAATTTATACCTTTTCCCTATTACCCAAGAATACCAGGGCCTGGCTGGTTTTGGCCTCTCTTGGAGGAGTTTCGGCCCCTCCTCAGAGTGTTTTCTCCTTTTCAACTTTCAGCATGGCAGGTTCTGTGATCACCCTTTGACTTGAGTGAGAGCTCAAGTCTAGAAAAGTCTATGAAAGTGTCAAATACAGATGTTGGAGAAGATAAGAACCTGACTTGAATACGTGCATGCTGTATGGCACTAGGTCAGATGATTTATACATATTGTTTCATTTAAATTGATAAAGCACTAAGACACTGGTACTATTTCCAGTTTGCAGATGAGGAATTTGAATCTCTGAATCTTAAAAACCTGCTGGGATCAACAAGATAGTTAAGGAACTGGAATGCTTTTAGGTACAATTTTCATTGATATATAATACACTCAGGGGAAAAGAGAGAAGTGATATGTAACAGACATATAGAACTGATAAAAAAATACACATGATAAAAGTGTACCAGTCACAAGTGCTCATTCCTGAATTTTCATAAAATGAATATGCCCTTGTAACCGTAAGTGAGCTGTTTTATTTATCTAATGATTTTCTTCAGGAATTTTAATAATTTTTGGGGGGTTTTTCTAGCTATTGGCTACTAAGGAAACTTGTATTAGAGGATGTCTCATGAGAGGAAGCAATTTCCAGTCTTCATCAAGAAGGAATTCTGTCCACATTCACATCTGGCACTAACCTAACACCAGTCATTGCAAAATTAGGGAATTTCTGTGTCTCTCTCTGGAACAACTGTCTTTTTTTCCCCACTGGCCAAAAGGACATCAGCTTGCCACTGTGTGACAGCCTGAAGTATACTTTACTCCTATAATAACACACAAATGTTCAGGAAATTAAAGGAAGATGCGAGCTCTTTTAAAAACTCTTAAACATTTTAACTTTATTTGATCTCTCAGTTTAAATCTTCCTGCTTCCCCCGATGGTATTACTTCTCACCACCAGAACCAAAATTCCAGGAGGGATCGAGGGTTTCCCTGTTTTGTTGACTAAGGCATCCCAGAACAGAGACCAGTGCCTGATATAGGAGAAGTGCTTAGTAGATATTTGATGAAGGAATAAACAAGTAAAGAGCAATTTCCTTCACCCAAGTCTCAAAATATTTTACTTAACACACACTTTATTTTGAAACTCTTCCTATTACCGTGGATGACAGGGTACAGACAGGTTTCTAGGTTCTTGTATACAACCAACAAAGAACTGGACATCAGATGCAATGGTAAGAAAAAAGCGCATGCTCAGAGTAAGCGGGCTCATGCCTGTAGAAGGACAACAGCACCTGCGCAGAGGGCTTAAGATGTAGGAATTTAAAATGTTCTGCCAGTCCTGGGGTGCTTCTCACTGGGGTCGTGCAGAGTGGGGTGGGAAATATGATTGACAGGGAGCTGAGTCGTGTCAGCTGTGTCTGTGGAACATGTCCTTTCCCATCATTCGTCCTGTTACACTTGCATGTACGAGATGCAGCTCATATGCATGAACTATCCACAGGCTCCAGGTGAAGAAATGTTACTGCAGGTCATGCCAGCAGGTCTGGGGTATATATGTCCTTTTTTGGAATTTTAGGATCTTCTCAGACAGGCTTGGGGACCTTTGTTTTACTTATCTCTGCCTTTGTGTAGTAAGCCTTAGGAAGCAGGGACAGCAGTCAGCCCTGGGGCATTCTCCAGGTTCAGCAGACTGGTCCAGCAGTGAGTAGTGGGGAGCAACCTTGTAGTCCATGATTGTATCGCCTGTATTAGTCCTCTTCTTTAGCTCTTCACCAACCACCACCCTTAATCAATTTCTGAGTCTTGTCATTTTAGGTCCTACTTACCACATTAATCTTTATTTTGTTATTTATTTATTTATTTTTTTGCCTAGTTCCATCTGCTCCAGAAGTTTAACATCTTACTCTTACTTTCATTTTCTGTAAGATACATTGTTCTCAGGAATACTTTTCTGCTTTCTACTTTTTGTATCACGTTCTCTTTCTCAAAACTTGATGCACAGAGTAAAAGGAGCTATGTCAGAGTAGGGTGATTACAAGTTATTCTTACTTCCTCCTTTGTGTCTATGTATTTACTGAATTTTATGGATTACTTTTTGTTTGTTTTTCAGGAAGTGTTTTACTGTGTAGTCCAGACTAGCTTCGGAGTCACCATCCTCCACCTCAGTCTCCTGACTACAAAACTACAACACGTACTACTTCCTAGAACAATAGTATCACTGTCTAAACATTAATTCCACAAATATTTACCAACAGTGTGTCAAGCATGGGTTAGATTCTAAGGAAACAGCATCGTTCAGGAGCCCACAGTGTAACAGGTGCTCAGAGAATAAACCAGTAATTACAATCTTAATGATGTATGCTGGGTGAGCTGCCCCCGGGGGCCTTAGGGACTCAAGGATCCAGGAAAGCACACAAGTGGGTACCAGTGGGTCAGGAAGATAACCTCTGGATCAGGAAAGACTTCCCAGAGGAAGCTGACGAGGTGCCTTAAAGCACATGAGAGTGTAGAAAAGAGGCAGCAGGTGAGCAAGGAGAAGCTGGTAGAAGTAAGAGTATGTAGCGCCCGCATGAAGTACAGCATGTTCTGAGCACATTGTGAGGAACGGGTCACAGTGCTGGAGCGGAGACAGGGTGTGTGTGTGTGCATGTGTGTGTTGTGTGTGTGTGTGTGTGTGCATGAGGGATGGGGATGGGGCTGCCTCTGGGGACAGAACTATAGAGGAATACAGGAGACTTGATCTCCAATTGCACCCCGACAGCACAGGGAGCTACTGAAGAGTTTAAGCAAGGGAAAAACATAGTGGATTTTGTAATTAGTAATGCCATTCTAGAGACTATATGAGGGAAAGGCAAACATGGAGCTTGGTTTATAAAGATCAGATTTCTTAGCTTGGCAAAATGCTTTTAATCTGACCCCTCCTTCTTTTTCCAAACTTTTCTTCAACAGTTCTCTTCTGCAAAAGCTGCCATCTTTCCATCCCTATCCTTCTTTAGTTCCTTCAAAGAACTTCCTCTTTTCCCTCCCCCTTGATCTCTCCTAATTTTCCTACTCCTCCAACTGTTGCATATTCTCAGCCATAGTCCCATGCTCCCTTCCTTCCTAGGAATTGTGATTTTGCTGTTTATCTTATAGCTCCAGTTATCACCACAGAGTTGCACGAAGTGGAATCCAAGATATGTTCGTTTAAATTGATAATGCTTTAAAAACAAAAATGACCCAGGCAGGGTTTTTGTTGTTGTTGTTGTTACCTTAATACCTGCTCTGAAATGGATATAGTCACGAGGAGTGGCTGGGATTGTGTAATTTCCTGTAAACTCTTTTTTCCATATAGGGTAAATTCTGAAGTCCTTCCTGTAGCTTCATTTTATTAGCTTGCAATAACTGTATTTCCTCTTAAAAGCTAATTGCTTCAATGTGAAGCAAAGGCTGTATCATTTATTTATTTATTTTTATTTAAGAGAAAAAAAGACACATATAACAAAGACAAAAAGCAAAAGAGACAAACAACTAGAGTAAATGCACAACAGTAACATTATAGGTTTACAAAACAGGATGATAGAAACTTGACAATGGTTGCAATATTGCGTATCGTTATCTTTAAAATGGTTGTTTACATTAATAGATATAGACATGTAAAATTGATCTAATCTTATGAGTATTAATTGTTCTTTCTCAATAACAAATACATTCAGCAGTGTGTTCGTTTTAGTTATCTTACATATACATATATACAGATTTATATCTTTTCCTTTTCTCTTCCCTCTTTCCCCCTTTTCCCTTCCCAATTACTTTTGCTCTTTGAGCTGTTTTTTTACCCTTACCTAGTATTTATTATTTATTTTTATTTTTATTTTTATTTGAAACCATCTCAACCCCTTTTGCGATAGTTTAAAAACATCCTGGCCTGACGACAATGATGTCGATTTAGGAGAAGTCAGAGATCTGGGATTGGAAAGGGAAGGACCATAATAGGGATGGCAGATACTAAATCAGAAGTCAAGTTTCCAAGCTTATTAGTATACAGCAGTAATAGAGCTAAGTGTCTATAGAAAAATTTCTCATGGCATAGTTCCAGACCCAGAGCATCAACTTCTCCTGAAAATTTGTTACAAATGCATAATTTTGGCTTCCTCCTCAAAACTGGTGAGTCAGAAACCATAGAATGTTTCACAGGGCCAGCAATGGTGATTTAGGGACCAGTGGTCTAGAGTTGAAAGGGAGGATCTGCGTAGGAGTTGCCTTAAAATCTGACTTCAGCTTCTGCTCCTTTTTCCTTCCTTTTCTGCCCCCAAATAACAATGACAAAATCATAAAAACCAGGCATTTTTGAACTTAGGAATGATTGGATTTGAGAAGCAAAATAATAAATCCGAACTGTAACTTAAAGATTTTAATTGTCTCTATTCGCAATTCTAGAATCAGCCAATACTGGCTTCCATAAAACTGAAGAAGTATGCCACCTTGTCCCAAAATAAAATTCCAAAAGGTCTGGGATGTAGCTCAGTGGTGGAGCCCTTGCCTACTATACACAAAGCACTGAGTTCAATTCCTAACACCAAAAGCAAGCAAACAAACAAAATGAGCAACAATATAAGTGTTCTAACTGGGCTGGTCAAAGAAGTTGATTTTATAGACACGGAAGGGCTGAAATGAAGGAAGCAAAAACAAAACTCAAAAAAAGGGATTGGTCATTTCAAACTTCCTTGTAAAATGGGGGCAAAAAGGAAAGGAGAAAACGGATAAAACATCAGATTGTGTCGGATTACTTTGTGGCAAGGATTAAAACACAGGGACATGACTATCGTGCTAATCAAAACTGGCCTGTTTGGGAAATTTGACTATTGTTTCTTACTCTCCTGATTACTAACAAGGTCAGATAATAGCTTAGCTCTGTTTGGTTACATTAACTTTAGTAAGAGTCACTCCATTTTAATTTGGTCTGCTAAAAAATGCCACTCTTATCAAGTTCTATTTTTTTCTTTCTTCTAACTTCCTTTTCTTTTTATGGACTAAGTACTTAACTCTTATTGAAAACCTTGTTTTGGTTAAGGGCCAGAGGTCACTCAGGTTCCTGTTTTGTGTGTATGATTCAGATTCATAGCTGTCCAGGCGAGTTCCCTGGAAATGTGTGATGGTGGCGCAGCACACAACTATGCAATTGCCTCTCAGATACCGCCAGTGTGGCTTGTCTTCTCACAGAAATGTTTAGGTGGGTTCTCTACAGGCTAATCCTTTCTATATAATGCTTTGATTAACCAGCATGATGTTATGTCTGAAGAAGAGTACATAAATGTAAAAGTGAGGCTTACACCTGGTTGTGTGGACTTTGTTACTGTTGTTTTGTTATGTTTTCTAAGACAGGGTCTTGTTGTGTATACTAGGCTGACCTTGAACTCACAATCCTCCTGGCTCAGCTGCCCAAGACTGGGATTATAGGCATGCACCATCATGCCTAGCTTTGCCACATGCTTTCATTAATGTGTTCACTCACTCAGCATTGTGCACCTGCCACTTTTTAGGTATTAGACATGGGCAATATTGCAGTAAACAAAACAGATAAAATGCTTACATTTATGAGGCAAGTTGGATGAAGCAGATAATAAATAACTTTTAGTTTTTAATCTTTAAAAACTTTGTTTTTAAGAGTGTAGTGGTGCAAGCCTGCTGGAGGATGAGGCAGGAGGATTGCCATGAGTTTGAGGCCAGACCAAGTTACATATGAGTTCAAAGTGAGTCTAAACTACAGAGCAAGACCCTGTTTCAAAAATAGAAACAAATCTGCAAAAAATTTGTTTTTAATTGGAGTGTAAGCTCTAAGGATATGAATCTTAAGCTTATAGCTTACTCAGTTTTACATATCTATGTACGTCTATAACCAACATCTGTGTCAAGATATAGAATCTTTTCAGTCTTCCAGATGGTTTCTTTGTTTTCCTTCCAAAGGTAACTGCTATTCTAATTTCTATCAATGTAAATTAATTCTGCTGGGTTTTGAAACTTTTCATAAATAGAATCATATGGACTATACTGATTTTTGTCTCACTTCTTTCAGTCAAATGTTATCTGTAAGATTTGCTATTTGCTCTGTATATTGTTTATATTATATTTCACATAATGAATGCACAGTAATTTTTATAAGTTCTCCTAGATACCCTCTTTTGAGATATTGGGAATAAAGTTTCTATGATTTGTTTTTCAGTACTGGGAATTGAACCCAAGTGTTCTCTACCTCATCTACATCTTCAGCCTCTTTTTCTGTTTTTAGAGTTTTAAGACAGATTCTCACTAAGTTACCCAGAATGCCCTTGAAGTTACTAATTTCTCTGACCTCAGGTATGAATTGGCTTGATAAACTTTGTACACACATACACACACACACTCACACTCATTTCAAATATATAAGAAACTCCTATATATCAATAAGAAAATGATAAGCAATCCAATATTTTGAAAAGTTACTAAGACTTGTCAGGTGTGTTAGTGCATGCCTATAATCCCAGCACTTGGGAGGCTGAGGCAGGAGGTTTGCTGTGAGATAGAGGCCAGCCTGGACTACAAAATGAGTTCAAGCCCAGTTTGAACTGCATAATGAGACCCTGTCCCAAAAAGAAAAAAAAATAGTAAAACTTAAATAGATCTTTAGCAATGAATCTATTCAGATGGTGTGAGTGATAACTGGACTATGTGACCAAACTTCTGGACAAAAAATGGCCAGTCCAGTATTTAGGCCAGCTTAGTGGCTAAATTATACAACCTCTACCTAACCTTCTGTGTAGATTACACTAAAAATTTCCCAGAGGTATTAATTTGTTGACTACATGTGAACACAGTTTATATTCTTCCTCTGTTTTAATTTTGTTATGATTGTTGCTAATCTTTGTAAAGGAAATGAAACCATTCCAAGACATATGATGTATTGCTGAAACCACAGTAAATTTACCCAAAAAAATGGGTTGACCACATCTTCCTAAATAATGTGAAAAACTCAGTCATGCATTGAGTTAGAAGAATTCTTATTTTTGGTTCCTCTTTTGCAGAAGTCTGAATGAGTTAATTTACATTCTCACGCATATTCTTAGCTAGTATGTTTTATGTAGGAAAAAGAATAATTACTTCTTAAAAAAATTAGTACTTAAAGCTAGATATGCTGGTACATGCATGTAATCCCCCTCAGGAG